>JAHBMJ010000071.1:0-58242 GCA_018398765.1 Chromera velia | reverse complement strand
GGCCCCGCCCTACTCCATACAGCACACCTGCTCCATAATCATTCTCTCCCTTCCTCTGTGGACAGGAGAAGTCAAATTGACAAACGACAGTCCTCCGGCCAGAGCCTTTTGTCACATCCATGAGTAGAAGCGAACCACACGAGAGAGAGAAAAGATGAGGAAAAAAGGAGGAAAAGGAAGAAAGAGAAATACCAAAGGAGAAAAAGCTACTTGAAGAATGAGGGAAAAAATGTCTAGCAGCACTGCTTGACAAAGTTTAATCGCTTGCGCGACTCATAATTATTCCTGGGACAGAATTACATGCAATTAAAGGCAAGACGGGGATGCAAAGAGAAGGGAAAAAGGGGTTTGCGAAGAATGAATCAGGGAGCAAGAGAAATCAAGCTGCAAACCCCCGTTCATGCTGGTCGAATGTGTAAGGGGCCCCCGAAGAGAAAGGAGGGACTGTGAGACAGGTCGTCAATTCGCGTCTCCCTGTCTGATTGTCTCTCTTTCCCTTTGTCTCTCCTCACATAATCGCACATCTGCAACACGTCTCCTTACTCTCTGGCAGCTCTCTGGCAGCTTTTGTCACATCCATGAACAGACAAAGCTCTACAAGAGGAAGAGTGAAAAGGGGGGTCCAGAAGGAGGGAGAACAACGAGAAAAGGCAAAAGAAGAAAAGCCACATGAAGGCAGAGGGACAGCAATCGTCCAGCAGCACTGCTTGACAAGGTTGCATCCACCACAAATCGTAATCTGACCAGAAATAGAAAGTCACGCAATTAAAGGTAAGACGCGGAAGCATGGAAAGGGACAGAGGGGGGATGAGAAAGGAATAAGAGTCAGAAATTCGCTGTGCAATATCGCACTCTGCCCGCATTCATGCCGATTCGACAACGTGTGAGAGCCTTTCGAAGAGAAAGGAGGGACTGTGAGACAGGTCGTCTATTCGCGTCTCCCTTTCTCGCTGTACCGCTTTCCTTCTCTCTCTCCTCACATAATCGAACATCTGCAACACCCCTCCCCACTGCCTAGCATCTCTCTTTTTTCCCCACCCTGTCTCATCTTCTCAGATAGTCCCTGAATTGGAACGCCCGCTTTTGCTTAACTCTGTGCTCTCTCTTTCGGTTAATTCCCCTTTTGTTTGTTGGGGCAACTCCCTCTCTTCGACTTTGCTGTTGAGACGCCTGGCTGAAAGGCTTCTCTCTTTCTTGCTTGTTTTTTGTCCCCGTCGGAGCTTTACTGTGTGTCTCTTCTCTGCCTCTGCCGTTGGCACATTTTCTTTCAGCCTTACTTCAAATAGTCGTTCTTTATCCAATGAGCAGCAAGAAACTTCTTGGAAGCAGGCGCCCGCTTTGCCCTTTCATGTCAATTCACGAAGAATCAGCTTCAGAAGCAATCACTCCAAGCTTGCCTCACTTCATCTCACACACTTCGTTCTCTTTCAAAATCATGCGGCAACACTCGAGCTAGGAAGCGAACAAACGAGAAGACAAATAAAACAAAGTCACTGCATTCGCATGAAACAAGCAAGTGATAGAGGTGGAGAGTGGGGAGGGGAGAGAAGGGGGGGTTAGAGACGAATAGAGTGGAAAAAACCGTCACCAAGACGGAAAGCCAACCCACTGAACAAAGAATCGAGACCATTTGAGTCGATTTGATGGCAATGGAGGCGATAACCATTTTAAGAACACCCACAGAGGCACACCTCCATCCCAGGCACGCACTCTCTCTCACTTCCTCACTCACAATCACGCACGGTGAGACGGTGAGTACGATTCAGGTCCGTCGGAAGAGGAGTCACGGGTTCATATTCACTTGGTCATAATGCGGATAGATAGATGGATGAGTGCTCTTTTCTTCTTACTCACTGAATTAGCGAGGCAGCCCCTTCATACTGCAAAGATGCAGAACAAAGGAAGCCAGCCAGAGGCAATGCCTCCCCGTTTTTCTCTCCCTCCACACACACACACACACACACACACACACAGGCACACATCCACACTCATCTGCGGCGTAAGCCTAACCAGTGAACCTTACGGGTAACACAAAGGAAGGAAGGAAGGAACGGAGAATCTCGAAGGGGGAGGAGGAGGGGAACCCATTGCAGCGCATGCACCTTAAAAAAAAAAAAGGAAGAGAACAAGATAGGCAGGCAGGCAACAAGCCAGAGAGGAAGGAGGCTCACCCTTACCCGCTCCACTCATTCCCCACCCTTCCATCTCATTTCCTTCCCCTTCCCGTCCTTGCTGCTTGTCTTTCCTCTTCTTGCACCCATGTACTCACTTGTTTTCCCCTTTAAAAAAAAAGAAAATCAAAAAAGTTTTTTTGCCCCCAAGGGTCACTGCCACAAAGCTACAGAGAAGGAGGACCAGGGGATGGGAGGGAATGGGACAGACACAAAAGAAAGAACAAAATACATGTCCCCACGACCAAAGCACACCCCGACACCAATCGCAGGGGGTCCATCCATGTTGAAAGAAAGAAACAAAATTAAATCGTGAGAAGACAGAAAGGAAAGGAAAGGAAAGAACTGCCATTCACACAGGGTCAACCAACGGACTTGTCGCGCCTTTCATCAAGCACCCATGAAGAGAGGGGGGGGAAGAGAAAATTTGTCCGTGGTTCTCTTCCTTCTCGTGTGCACACGCCTATGCTACATTTATCTACTACTTCTTTCTTTATTCGCTTATTCCTTATTCATTCGCTTTTTCGTGAACCTTGGAACCTCTACCTCAACTCTCTTCTTTTTCAGATCTTCATCAGTCTCCATCGGCCGGACGCGTCCGTCCTTTTGTTTGTTTTCTTTATCTGATGAATCTCTTTCTTTCAGACTGACTGACAGTCTCCTTTCCCATTGCCTCCCTGTGCAACAGTTCCTGGCTCTATCGGCATCCCGGACTCTCTGGGTGCATCCCACAAACAAGAAAGAGCCGGCAGGCACCTCTCCCCATCGTCGATCCTTCGCTTCAGATAAGGGAGAGGTTTCTTTCTCTGCTCATTTCAAAAAAGCCACCCATGCAATGCATGACAGAGGGGATATAGTTGGAAAAAAACAACTGAAGGGGGGCTGCCAGAGCAGTTGACGCTCCCTCCTGCTGCAGTTGACGCAAGCATACACGACTTGCACACCGGAACGATGAATGAACGTCATCGCCAGACTCAAGAAGCGAATTCTAAAAGATACAGACACTGTGAAAGGAAGACACAATTCGTCGTCCACTTACACTCAGATGCAGATAGACTCATGCAGTCCGTACCCCATCTCCCGTCTTTCTCCCTGAAGCCTTCCTTTCACATCAATGTATGTCATGTCAGCCGCTTCTGAACAAAGAAGGACGCCAAGAGAGAGAGAAAAGGACGAAAGACGCATAGCGGATCATGCTAGTAGTATTTCTGCCTGCTTTCTTGTCCGCCTGCCCACCCATCCCGTCTTTCTTTCTGATCTTATCGACCTCTGGCTTCTTAAATAGAGGGGGGGTCGCTGGGCTAAGTGGCTACCGCCTTCCCCGACAAAGGGGCAGACTGTCCTTGGGTCACTTCTGCAAGGAAGGTGCGGATAGGGGAGTCTGCAGCGAGGTACATCTCGGCAACTCGGGAGGCTGACATGCCCAGGTTGTCTACCGCTTTCACGTCAACACCGTGGGAGACGAGCGTTTTTGCTATTTCAAGTTTCTTCTTCATATCAACTCCGCACTCATTCATGAGCTTCACGCGAAACGCTGAGTAGTGCAGCGCTGTGCAGCCGCACTTGCTAGTCGCGTGCACATCCGCACCCCCCTTCACAAGCAGGGCCTGCACAACGTCTGCAGACCCCCAACAGGCCGCCTCGTGGAGGACGGTCCTGCCCCTCACACTCTCCTTTGCATTCGCATCTGCTCCCCTGGAAAGGAGGAGCTCTGCGATGTCTCTGTTGTCAGTCAGCTCTTGTCCCCCCGCTCGTGGGAGGACGGTGTAGAAGAGGGGGGTGGTGTCGTTCTCTCCTTTCTCATTCACTCGGGCGCCCCGGTCGAGCAGCAGCTCGGTCACGGCTCTCTGACCTCCAAACACGCTTCGATGAAGCGCCGTGTCTCCGTAGAAGCTTTTCGCATGGAGCTCTGCACCGTGCAAAAGCAGAGATCTCACCAAGCCAAGCCACCCGGAGAAGGCCGCGAGGTGCAGGGCTCTCCACCCCTCCGCCGTCTCGGCGTTGCAGTTTGCCCCCATAGAAAGGAGGAACTTACCCACCTCGGGCTGCTCTGTTCTGCACGCGAGGTGGAGCGCTGTCTCTCCTCCGAGCGCCCCACCCACGCACTGCAACTCAAGGTTGGCCCCCGCCTCTACGAGCACTCGAACAGCAGACGAGCTGCGGGCGTCAATGGCTCTCATGAGCGCTGTCTGTCCGTCCACAAAGCCATCTATATCAGCCCCCACAAACAGCAGCAGGCAGAGGTCGTCCGTCTCCCCCCTCATGATGAAAGCCTCGAGAGCCGCGCGGAGACTCTCTGCGGTCACAGGTCGGAATGACCGAATGACCCTCCCGACCGGCCGCCTGAAGAGAGGGGCCAAGTCCATCTGCAGACTCTTGCTACCGCTGCCGATTCCGCTTCTCCCCCCTTCAGACGGAGATGGGGAGGGATTCACCGACATACGCGCACTTTGAGGAACCCCCCACTCTCTTGTCACTACCGTCTCGAACTCTGCATGGAGGCAAGTAGACAGACATTCAGAGGCGTGCAAACAAGCAAAACGCTTTCTCCATGTGCATGGGAAGCAGCACGGACTGTGAGAGAGCAGCATACATTTGGCCATAGTTGATGCAACGCAGCCCATGAATCCCACACGCGTGAGCCTCTCCCCCTTTCGCTACACCAGCGTGTCAAAATCCAATTAATGATTATCTGCTCACCTCTCGAAGCGTTTCGCGAAGACCAGATGGGAGTGGAGGGTGCAGTGCGGGCCTGGGAGACCACGCGACTTTCTCGACTGTTCTTTCCGACGCACGAGCCCATATTAGTGGCCACTGCAGACAGGATTTTTGAACCTGAACAAATAGCCTTCCCTTCAAAATACTGCAAAAAAAAGGATAGCCTCAGCACAGATGTTGGTGAGAACTAAATCATTTGGAGCATTGATACTTCCTTTGTGTATCCTCTTGCCTCTCTGTCACACGGAAACAAACGAATACCGAACATCATCAAAGAGACGACGATACCATCACACAATCTATGAAGGAATCGACATTGCCGATATTGGTTGACAGTACATGTGCACGTCCGGAGAGGCATACAATGGCATACATCATGTACCACTCCACTCGTCAGTCGGAATAGGAGCTATTAGGAGCTAGGATGGATCAAAGAGAGATTCAAGTCCGCGGCATTGTCAGACACATGAAGACAGGATAAGACCGGCTAGCTATGCATGGCTAGCTGAGCTCGAGCTGCCGAGACGATCGGAGACGGCAGAGTATTGCGTGCGCAAAGGGGTATATCCGGCTGGTTAAGGGGTTTTTTTAGTTTCCCGCGCGTGCGCGCGGGGGGGCCGCGGGGCCCGCGGGGCGATTCCGTCAAAATTAAGTTTCTGAAACTGCATGCCTGAATTGTAATGTCCCTACGGGACATGCCGTGGCCCCCAGGGGTGAGATAGGGTGAGAGCACTGAGAGGTGCGTCCATGATCGTGGTACATGCATGCAACAGGTTCCCCTTCCCATATTAATACATATTAATATATGGTGCATGACAAAACCCTCAATCACGGTTGTTGGCTGCGCAAAGGCATAGCCGCGGTATCTGTAAATGCCGTAGAGGGCTAGAGACGGCTGGAGAGGCTTCAAGACGGTTGAGAAGAAGAAATAAGAAGAGCTCTGCTATTAGATACGTTTTCTAATAAGAAAATTAATGACGTACAAGGACTTCGCTAATACATGGTGTTAACGTGAATAAACGTGAAACCTCCCTAAACCTAAGTGCCACTTAAAAAAATATAATTAAGATCATCTCTATCTGCGGCATCTTTTTTTAAGAGACCATCCACGCCTGCGGTGTAGACGGTTAAAACACCATCTAGATATACGGCTTTGGCTTTCAAGATATGCGGCGCGGACTTTCAAGCTTTGCAACACGGAAGGTGGTTATACAGATGTGCATGGACTAATTAGAAGGGTCTGAAATTTTTGAGCCGGTTAAGCCGGTCCGCGCGATTCCAGCGGCGCCCAGGGCCCAGAAAGGCACCAAATTAGTCCCCAGAGGCCGCTAAGTACGTTAGTGCAAGAATTTGGGCCAAAACTTTACGGGGCCACTCTCAAAATCCCAAAATTGTGCTTAGAATGCTCAAAAAGCACACCAACATACAGAGAAGGGTCATTTCATCCTCTCGTCCCTTCCTGTCTACCTTGTTGTGTAGAGCAGTACTGATGGTCAAACTGGCACAATTCCACTCCCCTAGTACTAGACAGCTTGCCTCTGTGTCGGGATGAAGTCTTGTGATGCAGTTGATCTGCTTTGGCGTGTCTGGCAGCTCCAGTCTCAGACTAGACCAGTCAGGAAAGTACCTCCAAGGCCTCCAAAGCAACATTCCTTCTTTCTACCAAGAGGCCGCAGAATCGATCCCCAACAATTTTACCTAATGCCCTATGTCTGTTGTCATCCTCCCAGGCCAGCGGGATAGGTTTCTGGTGAGTCTACTGGTTGTGGGAAGGCGAGATTGTTTTGTCTTCCTGTTGTGGAGAATTGGCGTCTCAGGGGTATTAATCGACGACCTCCAACTCCCCCAGTAAGTGGTTCTGTCCTGCTCTTTCCCTCAAGACAGGAGCATATGAGTGTTGGGCAGTACGTTTATACGATGGCTGCAGGTTTGAAGTGCTCAAGAAGGAAAAAGCCCTTCTAGCAATTTGATATAGGGTGCTATCTGGAGTGTATCTTTTTATTCATGAGCAGACTTGTCAGTTGAAGTCCACAGTGCTGCATCAACCATTCCTTATCCCCTGTTGGAACTAACTTACCTGGACCAGATGGAGCGTGTTGGTATGTATTTTATCATCATTGATATACCACAGCCCTTTCTGAACTTCTGAGTCCAGGAAGGCTACTTTGGCCTCTTCAGGTGTCAGACCTCAGACGTTCGTTCTTTGGACTCCCTGTGAGTCTGGGAGTCGTTTTTTCTACACCAAGCAGCTAGAGAGAGTCTAGAGAGGCGAACTGACATCTCCTAGGGTCGTTGGTTTGAGTCCAGAAGGGAAAAGGGAACAGAGAGCTGTTCCTTTTCCCCTCAAAATTTTTGAGCCAGTTAAGGTCTAGCGGCGGGTTCTAATTAGTTCATGCACATCTGTATGACCCGCCGCCGCATTGCATTATCCAAAAATGCGGCCTCAACTATTAAGTGGTAGTTACGTTCAGGGAGGTCAAACGTGAAAGAGAAAATGAAATTGTAACCGCAGCAATACATTACTGATAAATCTTTAACAACTTATTTTTGGTTATAAAAAAAAAATCACAGTGCTCCCTGCTTACATCTACTTACATTTTTATTTTTTATTTACGGAGTCAATATATAGGTTTTTTATATACAGACACACATGCTGTAATGTTTCTTTCATTTACTTTCATTTATATTTTGGCCATTCTAGTAGTAGTATAGCAGTATATGTAGTAGCCAAATATTATATACGCCTTCTGTTATCAACTTGCTCTTTTAAATCATCAAGCTGTGACTGAGCCTGTGAGCTAGTCTATAAAATGTTTGAACATAACGCTATATAAGTCCCAAACTACCAGATGAAGCAAAAGCCTGTTTGCTTAGACTCTGAAGTGGAACCACCCTCCACTTTCATCCACTTCCCCACCCCTGTCAGGCTCCCATCGATTCAATTTACCCCAGTGGGGCCTAAGTCGAAAGTTTAACTCTATGTATGACACTCTAGGTTGGCCAGAGTCTATACGGCTCACCGGCTTTAACCCCATATATCATCATCATCATCATAAAATGTTTGAACACAACGTTATACAAGTTCTAAACTACACACTTACTACGCTTGCTGTATTAGTTACTGTAGTTGATTGTGCTCACTTACTCACTCACCAACATACTTAGTCACTGACTTACTGAGTCATTCTTGCTTTCCTCACTAATTCACTCACTCACTGTCTCACTTGCTCACTCACTTACTCCCTCATTTTCCCTGTCTCTCTTCGATCACTCACCCATATGCCCAAAGTTAACGGCTTCCACATGCTGTCTAAACTTTTAGAATGACTGCCTGCGCTGATCCCAGACGGCCCTGACAGGCCGCCTGGGGTCTTATGTATAACCTTCTCCAGGCGGTCCTTATGGACCGCCTGCGGCACCCCAGGCAGTCAGGGGGTCTTTCTGCATTCTCTCTATAGTATGAAAAACGTTGAAAAAAGTTTAAAAATGCCTTTATTCTAGGATTTAATATCTGAACACAACTTTAAAAATTCATTTACAATGCTTCAAATTGAATCACTAAATCAAAATTTTTATATAATTCTAGATATTATTTTATAGAAAAGAATTATTAAATCAAATTTTTTGAATAATTTTTCAGACTAAATTTCCACTTTGCGACAAGTTTATAAACAATGCAAAGTTGTATGTGTCACTTTTTGTTTGTCTGTAAATCTGAAGGCTTGCAACCTACTCTGCTGCATTGCAGTTAGCTGGGTAGGCAGCAAGCGGGAAAGCCGAGTACGGAATTATCAATCAGTGCAGTCAGCAAGCAGGAAGGCCAAGTGGGGAATTATCAATTAGTACAGTCACTAAGTGGGAAGGTTAAGTGTGGAATCAATCAGTGAGTTAATCAATAGATGTACAATGATGTACAATGATATGCATCTCCGGTGACAAGAGTAAGAAGAGATAAAAGTTGAAAGCAACCGTCAACTTAATGTGTATCCACTGGTATCTATCGCTGATCGTGACCGCCGAACAAAAAGTTGCTGCCGGTCTACATGACCCGGTCAGACCTTTGATGCGCGGCATGCACGTATAGATCGCGACATACACGTATAGATGCATATATATACCGACCTTCGCCCCAGGCAACTCTCAACAACTGCCTGGGGCTTCGCCCCAGGCAGCTCTATATAAACTTAGGCAAAACCACCTGGGGTCGCCCCAGGCGGCCCTGGCGGGCCGCCTGCGGCGTGTCTGGGGTACCTTAGGCGCCCCAGGTATGTTTAGACAGCATCATGGGCTTCCATTAACACTCTCACATCCACACACCCAAACGGCTTTTATTTATACACTTACTCTCTCTGTCTCTCTTCATTTATTTCTATTTATCTACAGGCCCTAGCGGCTTGAAGTCTAGGCTTGAAATTCTGTTTACACACTGAGTCTTATTCTCTCTTAGTAACAGGCTATCTCTATTCATTCAGGTACCCACACGCCCATCCAAATATCTTCTGCTGACATGCTTATGCGAGTCCTTGTCCCTCTTCATTCACCCACACAGCCAACCGGCTCCTGTTCACCTAACCTGTTTATACCGGTTCACACACTCGCTTTCCCTATCTGTGTTCATGCACCCATACCGTCGTAACGCCCCAAACGGCTTCTGTTTACACACTCACTCTCCATGTCTCTCTTCATTATTCTTCATTGATTCACTGCATGAGACCCAAGCGGCTTCTGTTCACACACTCGCTCTCCTTGTATCTCCTTGTCTCTTTTCATTCACCCACACACCTAAACGGCTTCTGTTTACACACTCACTCTCCCTGTCTTTCTTAATTCATCAGCAGGCCCAAGCGGCTTTTGTTCACGCACTTGATATCTCTTCATTCATCCACAAGCCTAGCCATAGGCCCGAGCAGCTTTTGTTCAATGACACACAATTGATCCCTCTTCATTCATCCATAGGCCCAAACGGCTCCTGTTCCTAGCTTCTGTTCACACATTCGTTCTCCTTATTTCTCTTTCTTCGCTTGCACGTCCAACCGGCTTCTATTCACATACTCACTCTCCTTGTATCTCCTTATCTCCCTTCATTCACCCACACGCCCAAGCGGCTTCTGTTTACACACTCGCTCTCCTTATATCTCCTTGTCTCCCTTCATTCACCCACATACCTAAGTGGCTTCTGTTTACACATTTGCTCTCCTTGTATCTTCTTGTCTCCCTTCATGATGATTCACCCACATGCCCAAACAGCTTCTGTTCATACACTCGTTCTCCCTGTCTCTCTTCACTCATCCATAGGCCCAAGCGGCTTCTGTATATTTCTGTTCACACACTTGATCTCTCTTTATTCATCCACAGGCCTAACCAGCGGCCCAAGCGGCTTTTCTTCAATGACATACAATTGATCTCTCTTCATTTATCCACGGGTCCAAGCGGCTTCTGTTCACACACTCGTTCTCCTTGTCTCGCCCGCACGCCCAAACGGCTTCTGTTCACAAACTCATACATACTCATAAACATACTCGCTCTCTCCGTCTCTCTTCATTCATCCACCTGCAGGCCTAAGCGGATTCTGTTACTGCACACACTTCTTTTCCAGACCCCTCTTGCTCCATGCACACGCACGCTTAAACATTCACCCACATGCCCAAACGGCTTCTGTTCACAGTGTCATACTTGCTTACCTAACTTTATCCACAGGCCCAAACGGCTTCTGTTCACATCTCTCCCTCTTGAACTCACCAAACGCTGGACCTATACGTAATGAGCCTCTCCACAATATTTTAAAGCGAATACTACAGTATTCACAGCGACACACACTATATATAGACAGTATTTTGCGTCCCAAATCCTCAAGTGGAGGTAAAAGGAAGTCGAAAAACCAGGTGCTGAAGAATGACAAGAGGGGCCAAGTAGAGAGAAAGAAAACGGGTAAAAAGAGGTTCTTGCAGATCAAATTAACTGTTTTTCCTCTTTGTGAAGCGCACTTAGTCGTGGTGCGGCTTACTCCTGACTCTGTAAGGCAACATGTCTTAACTTGCCACTGAGCTTGGTAGCATAGTCAAACAATGGAGCAATTCAGAACAGCTTCATTTAGATGGTGTGCTTTATCGCCTTTCTTGAAAACTACACAGATGATTGAATCTATGTACAATTCCCCTCCATATGTGTTTTTACATATGTACCGATACATCAAAGTTAGACAAAAGATGTATATTCGCCATGCATACACACGCTGTACAGTTACCGGAAAACGCAGGTCCCGAAAGGCAAATGTAACCCGATCGATTTATTGGTAATTCGACTTTTTTTTTCTATATGTAGGTGCGGCTATATAAGGGCCTTAACAGATACTATAAGATTGAACGCGCCGCGGACGGAACGCCGCGGCGCGCGGATTGCGCGCTTGAGGGCGCGCTGGGGAGATGCGGGTGGGCCGACATGCATGCAGTTGCCGGAAAGCGCGGGTCCCGAAAGGCAATTGTAACCCGATTTATTGGTAATTCGATTTTTTTTTTCCATAGGTCCGGCGAAGGGCCTTAACAGATACCATGGCCGGGGGCCACGGCATAGCGGGTCAGATCATTTCCAAGACCCCGAACCGTCAGAGAGATATTTCCAAGAGAGAATGCTCAGAGTGCCTCATACTGCATGAGTCATGATGAGTGTCAATGATCGGCTCTGTTCCGATCGTGCCAGGAGCTGGCGAGATTTCAATTTTAGTCGTGCCTGGTTGACACACGAGAGATCTTCTGTCCAAGGGGTTTTGCTCCTGTCAATGATGATTTCACAATGTCCAAGAACTTCGCCCGATACAATAGGAAAAAAACGGTGTAACGGAGACGGCTTTTGGCATTTCTTGACGGGGAATACCGCGTGGTACAGCGGGATAGAGAGACAGTTCACTCATTTCTTTTCTTGGATGGCGGGTGCGGCCTTCGATTTTCCACTTCTGGTAAGCTTTTGTGCTCGTTTGGCCCTCACCTTTTCCAGGCACTCATACAGCCATTCGTGTGTTCACTGTCGTCTCCTTTTTTGTTTCTCATCCGTGCAGACAATTCTCTTACCTTGTGTTGTGTTTGGCGCATTAAGCGCTGGACTTTTTTTCCGAAACTATGACTTCGACTGGGATCGTGCGTGGTCTGACCAAAAGGTTGAAGGCTGGCAAACTGTGGGCTCAATAAGAGATATGTTTGGGATGGAGTGGAGACAGAACGGTTTTATCCTTCAGTCCGACGGGACAAACCTACTGAACAAAGAAAACCTGCAATTTCTCTCCAAAATAGATGCCGACATTCGGAGTTTCAACGTGACTGTGGCGTTTACAGAGCAGGACTTGGTAGAGAAAGACGGACAGGGACAGGGAGGCAAGGGAGACGGTGAAAGCGAAATAAAACGAGAGATATCCTTCTCCTTCGAGGATCTCTGCGACAAGAGAGGAGACGGAACTTGCTCAGTCGTTTCAGTCGTCGATATGTACACAAATGCAGAGTGGGTCGCTGTGTGTCGTTGCATGCGCAAGCGTATGAATGCGAGTGCATACGTGTCTTTTCCCGTTCTGCGTTCGCGTATGGAAAGCGGTGTCTTTTGTCGTGGCCCCTTCACGGGGCATTGCCCCACGTATTTACAACTATTTCTATGGCCTGCAGTGCCTGTCCCCCTCCCCTGAATTGAGAGCTTCTCGCTTTTCTCTTCTGACTGGAATTAACAAAGAAAATCTGGATGCATGATGAGGAAGAGCGGAGATACTCCTGATCAACCAACCATCGTCTCGTCCCATAGAGTAAGATTTCCTTTGCTGCGTGCTGCGTGCAGGAGCTTTGGAACCCCCTCAATCCTGTACCCTACCCACTTCAAATTCTCCAGAGACGGTCTCCTTCTGGATGTGTTCCCTTCCGTGACCCTGGCAGTTGGGGGGGAAGTGCAGCTGCAACCCGTCCTCGGCAGGGCTGGAGACGGAGAGACGGGAAGTGAAACTCGGAGAAGAGATGGACAAATTTTGGAGTCTGCAACGGCAGTGTCCTTCTCTTGGACTCTTGATGAGCTCCAGAAGCCCAGAGAGGTGGTCAATCCCTCTGCCCTCTCAGAGAGAGGGCGTCTCGGCCGTCGGTTCACTCCTTCCTTTCTCAAACGCGCGTGCGATGAATGGGAAAGAGAGTTCCTCCGCAGATGCTTTTTGTGGTCTGATGAGTGGAAGACACGGACGGGTGGAAGGGGAGAGGCGGCCCCGTTCGCGTCGATCTCGACAGACATAGAAGGGCCGAAAGCAACAGCGGTGCCTGTGTACATCATCGTCCTCTCAGCTGCTGCCGTAACGGCTTTTGTGGGGCTGTTAACCTTCTCAACTGACCTCCCGGCCTCGAAGGTATTCAGTGGTCTCTTCGGAGTCCTCGCTGCCGGCCTTGGCTGGTTCGCAGGCACAGGCTTAGCGAATTTTGCAGGAGTCCCTTGGGCAGGAGGAGGTGACTTGGTGCCTTTCTTGGTTCTCGGGATAGGTGTTGATGACTGTTTCATCATTCTGAATGCATACTTGACAAGGGTAGTCATCAGACAGAGCGGGGGGCGTATGATAACACCAGAAGAGAGGGGGGAGAGTGCGAAGAGACGACTGCAGGGGGCAGTCGGAGAGTCTGGCCTGGTGATCACCCTCACAACTGTGACTACGATCATCTGCTTTGCCATCTCCATCTCGAGTCCATATGATGCGATCCGCTGGTTTGCCATGAACATGATCGCAAGTCTTGCTATTGTGCGTCGGTCGGTTTTTTGCGTGCATGGTCTTGAGGAGTTAATTCGTCGCGGATTGAAATGCCTTGACTGACTGCAGAAATGCTTCGCGGCTGTTTGCCTCGAGTGCTCCGAAAGAGCCCCTTTTCTTTCTTGGATGTCCCCCCTCGGCTCCCTGTCCTTTTCCGTGTTGCTTGTTTCTCTTGGGTGACCCACCATGCTTTTGTCCCTCTCTCCTCTTTGTGCCCTTCGCTGTTCTACTGTGTTCTGTTCTGTTCTCTTGTGCTGTGCTGTATTCTGTATCATGTTCTGTTCCACTCCGCGCTGTTCTTTTTTTGTTCTGCCTTTTCTTTTTCTGCTCTGACCTGCTTTGCTGTTCTGTTTGTTGTCGTGGTTTCTTTTTTTCTTGGTGTCCTCTTCCTGCGTCTGCGTTCGTCTTATCCTCTCCTCTCTTCGTGCATCTCTCTTTTAACCTTCTCAGGGTCATCCTCCCTTTCTCTCTTCTCAGATCCCTTCACTCAGCGCTCCCCGTCACCTTCGCCTCTCCAGGCGTCTTTTGTTTTGTTTTGAGAATAGACACGACGATTCTTTTCTCCATGTGCAGGGGTACGTTTGCGCTGCCACTGTCTTCGTGGCTGCCCTGGGCCTTGACTGCCGTCGGGAGGCCTTCGGAGAAAGGGGTTATGTCCGGACCTTCTGCCGTCTGCTCTCAGCCAATCCCTTTCGCCCGATGCCCGCTGCCTTTCTTGCCAACAGCAACACCAACAGCAACAAGGAGAAGGGCAAGGGCGACTGGGAAAGGCAGAAGAAGAGACAAAATACGACAGTCCCAGTGAACACCGAAGTCTCGGGCCTATCTCTGCCCGAGGTTTCCTCTTCGTTCGTGATAGCAGACACACACACCCATCTAGAAGCTCATCCCTCTTCCTCGTCGTCTTCACAGATTCACGGTGAGACGGATGGGGGTAACGGAAAAGCGACTGAAGTTGAAAGCCGTCCTGAAACCTCTACCCGAACCCTCAGAGATTTCAGTCATGAGGAAAAGGGACGTGAAAGGGGAGACGGAGATGGAGGGAAACCCCAAGGGGGGGAGAAGGAGACCAAAAGTGAAAGAGCGTTGCCAGAAGAAGTCCCCCCCTCATGTGATGCCCGAGTCCTCCCCCCCTGCACGCCCTTCAAAGAGACGGAAATCGAGTCTGCTCAAGCCGCCACCCTCTCTCTTGAGGCAGCGGCATTCCTTCATCCCACCAGATGGGGGTCTCTCTCGTTCCTTTCCTTCCTGTGCTGCGGTACCCGCACAGTGCAAAGCTCGGTGGTGCTCTGTTCAGAAAAGGAAATAGGAGCTCGCAAAGGCGACACAGAGGCTGGCAGAGACAAAAATGAACTTTCAGTCATCGGCACAAAAATGGCCTCGGCTGTTCGGGATGCTGTAGCAGAGCCGCCGCGTCAGCCTGCACGCTGGCTCCGTGTGTTCTTCAGAGACTGGTGGGGCAGAGCTCTGATCAGTCCTCTGTTCGTCTTCCCTGTTCTCTGTGTGTACTGTGCCCTGGTCGTGATGGTCCCCCTTCTACTGCCGACATTCAATGTGGGGACCACTGTCGATTTTTTGGGTGATTCACAGAGCTACGCAAAGACCTTCTCTCGCCTTCATCGCAACAGCTTTCCCTGGAATTTTGTTGCCGGTCCGCATGGAATTATGGAGATGAGAAATGAGGCGGGCTCAGGTGCGGGCTGGGGCTCGAAAGACTCCATTGAGTGGTTTCAGCCTGAAATTCGTACAGCGCTCGTGGAGTCGTGTGAACGCCTCCGAGACCTTGAAGGGGTGATGCTTCAGGTCTCTCCCATGTGTTTCTTTTTGAATCGAGTCGCTGTTTTGCTCTCCTCTGATGAAGAAGTCTCGGGCAAGAGCTCGGTCTCTGATCCAAACAAAAAAAGAGAAGTGAGGGAACTCAGGCGACAGCTCGTTGAGTGGCTACGCTCACCAATCGGCAGACGATTCGCCGCAGATTTCATCTTTTGGCCTCCAGAAGGTGAGTGAGTCCTGTCCTGGACCATTGTCTGGTAAGGCTCCAGGTCCTGTTCTGTCCGTGCGTCCGTCCGTCCAGGTGTTTCTGTCGATCGAGAATGAAGCATCTTTGAAGATCGAGAGGGTTTTCGTTTCATTTCTCTCCTCATGCTGCCTGTCTCCTTCTTCCTGTAAGATTGGCCTGGTGGGTGACTCTGTGTCTGCGCACCTGCCCCAGAAAAAACAATCAAAAATCAAAATGGGAGGAACGGAAGAAGCAGTCACGTCTCTTTCTGGTTACGTATTTACGCGTATGCAAGTGTCTCTTTGCCTTCCCCTGCTGCCCAGTCCAGACCTGTCTCTCTCTCCTTCGATTTATCTCCCATCGTCTTGCTCCTCCCCAGAACCTCGCTCTCCCTTCTTGTCCTTGAGCTACTGCTCTCAGGAGAGACCAGCGACGGAGAGGAGAAAGACGAGAAGGTTCTCCGTGTTTTCCGCTCCACACTCCTGTACAGGAACTCGTGGATCAGATTCATGGACGGGCACAGAGAGCTCGAAAGAGTCCGAGAAACAGCGAGCTCGAAATTCTTCATTGCACGGTCGGTCGGCAGACGGGGGTCTAGACAAAGAAAGAGAGAGAGAGGATGGAGTTCTTTTGCAATCATCTGTAGATGCCTCCCCCCTCGGCCTCCAACTACTTATGCATCTGCAGTTAGATCGCTCTCGAGTGCCAACTTCTGCCCCCGATCCCGCAGGGACGCGGAAAGCTTCGAGAACGCGTGGTGGTAGAAGAAAACGCAGCGGTTATGGTGTGTCTGTTCTCCTCCCGTTTAGCTTCTTGATTTCTGTTTGTGCATTCGTGTGTGTGTGTGTGTGTGTGTGTGTGTGTGTGACTGCGTGCCCACCGGTGTGCAGGTTGGGAGGTCCCTTCCACGGTCACGTGGAGTCTTCGGTCACTCTCTTGGAGAGCATCAAATTGTGGGCCATGGATTTGGCTTTTTGTACATTGTTTGCTTGGATCTCGTTGTATCCATTTGTGGTGCAAGAAGATTCCTCAGCGCTTCCCAAACGGCACCGACGTGGGCGAGACAGGCACATCTGTCCGCCTCTCCACATTTCGTCTTGCATCGATGGCGTTCGATCTATCTATTTCTTTTCTCTCCGTGCGCGTTTCTCATGCACTTTCCTGCATGCTCAATCTGATTTCGATCCGATCCTTTTCGGCAGCACATGATTTTCCTCTCCGCATTTTCTGTGCCATGTGGCACCATAGCGGGCCGCGCGGCCATCGATCTTTTTTTGGATACATCACAATGACCGATGGAATGTCGCTTTTGCACGCAACCTTGTTGGCATGCAGGTCTGTGATCGTGGCTGTCGTGTCGGTGTTTGTGACTGTGGCCCTCTTCGTCTCCCCCCTGACGGGCCTCGTCGGGGTCTTCGGTGTGGCCTCCGTGTACGCCCTCCTCTTGGGGTCCCTCGCTGCGTTGGGCCTGTCACTCGATACGGTCAGTGGGTCTGGGGGTCAGACGGACCTTCAAAACATGCTCGGGGATCTCTGGGATACATGCTGCGTGTCAAACTTTTCTCCTACTCGTTCGTCTGGCCCTCTGTGACTGGCCATTGGTTTGTTTGTTTGCCCTCGTCTCACAGGAGAAGGCGAGGGGGTCGTATAGATCAATAGGTTTCTACTGCTCTCCTGCATGGTCTTAGTCCTCATCATGCTTTGATCGCTTTCTTGCAGGTGGTTGGTCAGGTGATCACATTGGCTGCCGGATTCTCTGTTGACTTCATCGCTCACGTCGCGGCTTTCTTTCATAAGGCAGAGGGGAGTTCTCGTAGACACAAGGTTGTCGAGACAATGGGGTCTGTTGGCAGTGCCGTGTTTGTGGCTGGAGTCTCTTCCTTTATCGCGGCAGTGCCCCCCTCGACTCTCCGATACTCCCACCCTGCGCTGGGCCCCGCGGCAGTGACGCTTGTTCTTCTGTTCTTTATCGCGCTTGTCCATGCACTGTGCTTTGTTCCTATTGTACTGTCGTTTTTTGGGCCCTTTTCGAGGGGGAAAGCAGCAGTAGATGCCGAGAAACGCGTGACCGTGGTGGAGCAGTTGGTGTTGGCAGGCTGTGGAAGAGACAGGGAGGCAGAAGAAGGGACAGGAAGGGAGACGGGGAAAGATTCGGGAAGAACAGGAGGTCCTCGTTCAAGTGGGGCCCTAGAGTCTGAGGAGTAATTGGGAACTTCAAGCTTATTCTGTTCTCCTGTTGTGACAGACTGCTTGCTGTGTTGTGTTTCGTGCTGCTTTCAACCGCTGAACGGGCACCCTCCAAGGTCCAGAGGCCGTGCGAGAGAAGTATGCAGCCCCCGGAAATTGGAGGAGGGGATCTGTATGTAAGAACAAATTATGAGGGTGCCAAGCCAGTCATACATGTCTTTGCGATTGATGGTGAGGACGTGAAAAAAAGAATTTGTGTTGTTGATCTGCTCTCACAGTAAGTGAGAAAGAGAAAGAGTGAAGAAGCTTTGATTTTCGTATGCGGGTGGATGGAAGGGAGAATACCTCTCTCTGATGTTTTTCTTATCCCTTCCCCGTCATATTTTGTTCCCAGTCAGGTGGTCAGTGGGTCGTCCGGTTGAATTTTGGGCGACTCTCACCACATTGCCTTTCTTGTCCTGTCTCTCTTGTCAAATCTTTTTGGATGTGGATGGATGGAAAGCACCCTCCCTCCTGTGCTGCTCTCAAACGTTTAGTTCCGTGCACGACAGAGAAAGGTGTGCCATTCTCTCTGTTAGCGTGTGGTCATGCATCTGTGTTTATGTTTATGTGGTGGCTGCACATGGTTCTACCTTTGCAGGTGTGCGTATTTGCGTCTGTGTCTGTATTTTTAGTGGTTGGTTCGCGTCTCGATTCCTAGAAGTGGGTTTTCAACCTCGCATGGCAGTGGTCGTCTCGATGCGTGTGTCTACATGCATCTGTACCATATTAGGCAGATTGTCCCTTTTTGGGATTTTTTTTAGGCTGCCTGCATATTGAAGCAAGAGCGTGTCTATGTCGCGAGACAGATTATTGTCCATGAAATGTTGACAGTCTGATCGGTTTTTGCCGTCTGCGATTTTCCTCCTCTCTCTGCCTACGTCCTTCGCTCTTCTCGCAAATCGACGATCTGGAGTGGCATCAGGGTGCATGGCAGAGGTGTGCAGCCGGGGAGTTATTGAAGCAGGGGCTTCGGTTGAGTGAATTTGGAAAAGTGTGATCCTGCATGTGCTTGCTTGACAGCGAGTGGCGGAGATCAGAGAAGAGGGGGCTCGTTTGGTAATTGTGAACTGAAGAGGTTTGGTGCAATCCGACATGCAAGGCTGGGGAGGTTGGTGCATCTTGGGGTGTAAATGTAATATCTTGATCTGCCAGAGGGTAAGGGAGTCGGTCGAAAAGGCTTGGGGTTCGACGCCAAGCAGTGTGCACAAAAGTGCACTCTTTTTTTCTTTCACCTTCTCCTTTTCTCAGTGTTCCTCTTTCGTGGTTTGCTCTTCATCGACAACCTCTCCTCAGTGTGTGAGTTTGACAGAACGACTAAGCAGACAGACAGACGGAAAGATGAACAGAGAGAAAGACTTTCTTTCTTTCTTTCCAGCCTTCTTTCTTTCTTTCTTTCTTTCTTTCTTTCTCCCTTCTTTTTTTATTTTGTTCAAATGGTTGAAAAGAGTCATATCCGCTGAAAGATTTGTTTAAGAATGATTTTGTTTTCAAAATGATATGCTTAGCGTCTGGGCAATTAAACTAAGTTAAGCCGGCTCGCTGAATCAAGTACAAAAGCAAATCTTCTAGCAAATCTTAGTGCATTATTATTACATCTTTATCTATGAGTACGATGATGACGCGTCATTGTTATTAATATCCAGAGCTATATATATATATATATATATATATACATAGCTGCTAGGCTAGCTGGATATATACTTGTAACGTTGACTAGGCCCTGCACTACAATGTGACTACATAAAAAAAAAAAAAAAAATATCAGAAAAACTTTTTTTTTTCTGGATTTTCTGTTTAGGATAGGATTGATTTGATTGATTGATTGATTGATTGATATGTTCCGCCCTAGGGCCTTCCCGCTATGTCTATCTGTCGCTAGAGCTAGCAGGGCGGGGCGTTCCCTAGCTGGTTCCCCAGCTTAAGCTAAGGTATCAGACCCCGCCTTCGGGGCCCGCCAGAGTCTGTTGCCCTAGCCACTGCTGCATGATTGTTCGTTGTTCGAGCCATGGCTCTGGATCCGCGTTGGCTTTCCGGCCTAAAAATCGATCTGAAACGGCATGTGATGTGGGCTTCCTCGCTCTTCTTGTTTGCTTTATCAATCTTCTTCTGCGGCTCCCTCCTTCCCCACCCTAACACTCCTTCGGACGTCTCTAAGTTATCAATTGTCTCCTCATATTCTTTTGTTACGCACGGACGTGGGCGGGCGGGACATGAGGGGGGTCTTAATCAAATGGTAGGACCCTATACGAAGCCAAAAACGTGCAGTATGGCCTTATCTGGCGGCCTTGGTGGCCCCAGAGGCCCGCGACCTACCAAAATGATCGTCAGGACCCCGGTATTTCAAATCTGGCGAAATTTTGACCACAACTTTCCGGGGTCATGCACCCTCAAAATCACCAAAATGTCTGAAAAAACCTCAGAAAGCTTACAGATATCTGCAGAGGGCCAAGTTCGTTCCCTCTTGCCTTGCTTTCCTTCTTGTTGTCCAGAGCAGTATTGGTGGTAAAAGTTGCACCATTCTCCTCCTTTAAGACCAGATAGCTTGTGTCTGTGTCAGGGTGAAGTCTTGTTGCACCGCTGGTCTGCTTGGATGGGTTTGGCAGTTCATACTGCGAACAGTCAGGAATTGGCCCTTCTGGCCTCCTGAGCAACATTCCTTCTTTTCACCAAGAGGCCCCGAAATCGATTCCCAACAATTTTGCTCAGTGCTTCTTATCAGTTAACATCCTTCCAGGGCAGTGGGATGGGTTGCTGGTGTGTCTGCTTGTTGTAGGAAGGTGAAATTCTTTTGTATCTTTGTTGTGGTGAAGTGATGTCTCTGGAGCATTGATCAACTTCCACTTCCCCAGGTAGGTCGTTCTGTCTTACTCATTCCCTCTAGACATGATCGTATGCGTGTTGGGCAGTACCTCTGTGCGCTGGATGCAGGTTGGAGGCACTCAAGAAAGAGAAAGGTCTTCCGGCGATTTCACATAGGCTGCCGCCTGGAGTGTATCTTTCTGTTCCTGGGCAGACTTATCACTTGAAGTCCACAGTGCACCAACCATTCGTTGTCTCCTGTTAGAAATAAATTACCTGGACCAGATGGAGTGTGTCGGTATGCATTTTATCATCATTGATACATCACAGCCCTTTATTCACTTCTGAGTCCAGGGAGGCCTCTTTAGCCTCTTCAGGTGTCAGAGCTCAGACGTCCGTTCTTTGCACTCCCTGTGTGTATTGGAGTCGTTTTTTCTGCACCAAGCAGCTAGAGAGAGTCTAGAGAGACGAACTGACGTCTCCTAGGTAAGTTGGATGGGGTTCAGAAGCGGGAAGAAAGGAAGGCAGAGCTCTCTTCTCCTTTCCTTATATAAGGCCAAAATCGTGCAGTGTGGGCGGCGGGGTCCGGTTTTTGATTAGGACCCCCCTCATGTCCCGCCCGCCCACGTCTATGCGTAGTCTCTCGATCGCCCGCTGCCTTCCGGTGATTCCTGTATATCTGGCCGCTAGAGCGTCTCCCTCTATGTGTCCGTACTATCCTGGACATTCTTCAAACACCCTCCGTCTGAATGACGCCCATCCCAAAAACTCATCCACTCCGGCATGACATTCATTCAACAGAAAGCAGAAAAGCGTCGAGTTGTCTCTTTTTCCCTCTTCTTTGTTGAGCCCTTCTCTTTCTGTGGCTGCCTTTCTGGCTCTTTCTTCCATCTTGCTGTCCCATTTCTCTTCTATCTTTCTAAACATCTCTGCTCTCTCTCTGTTAAAAGCAGGATATTCTGTCACCAGATGGATTTCATCTTCCACGACCTCGATTCCCAACCATCCTCGACAGAACTGGCACATCCTTTTCTGTAACGGCACCTTCTCTCCCCCCCTTACCAGAATTTTTCCCTGAGTCGCAGCTATAGCCCTATCTCCTACCCTGCATACTGCTCTCCTCCTGTGTTCCAATCGTGGCGCCACTCTCGTATAGTAAAAAAGGGCTCTCTCTATTCTCTCTCTGTCTATTTTCATTGTCGAGCCAACCTTTCTACCTGCTCTGTCTTCAAACAGAGAAAGGTGGAGACGGTTTCCGTTTGACTCAGTTTGAGACCTTTCTGTGCACGTCAGCCATCATCACTCCTGTCAGTTCTGCCTTATCCTGACTGCTCTTCTCTCTTATGTTTCTTTCTATTCTATGTACAAACGCCTCTCTCTTTTTCTCGTCTAGCTCATTTTTTGTTCTCTTCAGCAGCCATCTCTCTATCCCGTCCACTCTCTCGTTAACTACCTGTATTCTTCTCTGTCCTACGCTTCCTTTTAGTCTTTCTCTTGCAAAAGGGATTAATGTCTAGAGGATTAGGATTGGCCTCCTGGATAGGATTAATGTCTGGAGGATTGGCCTCCTGCCCCAATGCTGAGCGCTCGACGTGCGGCGTCCAGGAAAAGCGCATACACGCGTCGGACCTTCCTGGCCGGCCCGCACAGGCCAAAAAAACCTGTGCCACAAACTGTTTACGTGATAATCAATCAATTACTATCAATCGCATGCGAAAGACTACAATCAATCAACTCTCACTGACTATGCTTAGTGATTAGTGATTAGTGGTGCCTTAGAGCACTGTTGCCATTTTGTCTTATAAAGGGCCTGCCGATCGACCTGGCGGAGCTCAAACAGGCTTCAAACGGAGGCATCTCAAAACAAACGGTCGATCGATTAGAGGCCAATCTCATTACTTCCCAGTCACTCAACCCTTTGGTTTCTCCCTCTTCCTTTGCTTACTTCATTTGCTGCCATGTTGCTGAATACTCTATCTGTCTTTTGTTTCTTTCCTTTTCATTTGACCAAAGGATTTGGTAGGCTTGGTCCAGCTGGATGCTTGATACATCTTGCAGGCTGCATGCATTTCTCTTGCGGTATTCCTTTACGGCAGCTCGTTTTATGACAATATCCTTCAAAAACTTGTCGACGTTTCCATCTGTCTCACTTAAAAGAAAAGAAAACAAGGCAAGGCTTTCTGTCTTCGTGTTTGTCCCCTCTCCCCATTTTAGCTTTCTTGTTGCTCTTTCCCCCCTCTCTTCATTCCATGTGTTTGAAAGAGCCTGCAAGCAAACAGCCCTCTCGGCATTATATGGTATTATGCAAGGGATACTCGGTTAGAACATGTACTTCGTCTTCAACCACCTGGATGCCAAGAAAATCAGAGCAAACAATGCATTTTCTGTCGTGCAGCGGGGTCCTTCTCCCTCCATCAAGAGAGAATTTCCCCTTATTGACCTCAAGGCTCCTCTTTCCCACCCTGAATGCTGCTCTTCTTCTGTGGACTGACCAAGGTGCAACCTTTCTGTAGTATACAGGGGTTCACCCGATGTTTTCTCTCTCAATTGAGAGACCATTTTCTCTGTTTCTTTCATCTGTCTGTTTGCTGTGTAGCCACAAGTTCAAGCGGTTTCTATTTGATATTACAATGTGAATCGGATGCATCAGTGATCTTTCTTGCAGTTCTTTTCTCTCGTTTTCTTTTTTCTTTTGCATTGCGCTCTCTATTCTTTCCGCAAAGACTTCGTTCTTTCTTTTTGCTACCGATTCTCTCTGTAGTGTACTAACTCATCTTACTCTCTGGTCTCTCTGTTCAAATGCCGGCTGTCTTCCTGCTGCTTCTGGCTCTTTCCTGATATAAAAAGGGTTGCTTCGTCTGTGTGGAAAAAGAGTTTGAGCACATTTCTTCAGATGAGGAAAAAAGTGAAAAGGATGTTGTCTTCCCCCCTTCAAATCACTGTCCACCCCCTCCTGAATTGACTTGGCAAGCGCATGGCCTGTTGGTATATTTCTTGTTTTCTTCAAAACTTTTTGTGCCCACAACAGCATTCTCTGAGCTACAACTGAGTCAATGGGGAGCAAGCCTGCCTCCAAAAAGGTTGTGTGTATGCTTTCTTTCTCTTTTAACTAGAAAACCCATCGAATGAACCTCCTCTGCAATCGATCGAAGTCTGCCAAAGACTTCTGCGAATGTGAATGCACTTCACAGCCATACAGCCATATAGCACACACTGTCTGTTTGAACCAATGGAAGCAAGTGGCTGTGGGAATCTCTCCTGCTGATGTGATCTTACTTTTTAGCGCAAAAAAGAGTCTTTCTACTTTCACTGTTCTTTCTTTCATCATTGCATCTACTAAGCAATCTTCTGTCAACAACAAACCAAGATATGGGTATTCTTTTGCCTGCTCTAACTCTTTCTCTCCCAAAACAAAAGATTTCTTTCTTCCCCTTTCCCTTTCTGACCAGCAAAACTTGACGAACCTTAATTTATCTGACAAAAGAAGTCTGAGGGGCTCTACGTATTCCTCGAGAGCTCTCAGCAATCTTTCCATCTCCTTTGCCTTCGCTGACTTCAGGTAGGTGTCGTCTACAAAGAAGCCGACGGGGAAGTCTTCCTCCAACCCGCCTGCGTCTCTCTAGAGCTTTGGCCCCCTCCCTATCAGCCTTGCTCTTTTCTTGATCTCTTCTGGCATGTCGTTAATATATGTAGAAAATAAAGAAAGACCAGCCGGCCCGCCTTGCTTTGACCCCTTGCTTTCTCTGAACCACCAGTCCGTTCCCCTCATCCTTGCCCTGATGTTTTGAAGAGATGCGGCCACCCACTTGATGGTCTTTTCTGACACTCCATGCTTTCTCAATTGAACTTCCATCATCCGATAACTCGCTTCATCGAACGGGCTCGTAAAATCAATGAAAGAAACATACAGACACTCAAAACGTACAATCGATTGAAGCAAAAGAAAAATAGCATTCAGAGTCCCCACCCCCTTCTTATATGCAAACTGCACTTCATTCCTTTTCCCGCTCCCCTCTTTCTCTACCGCATCTCTGATCTCCAGTTCTCCCCACTTCGCATCTGTAGAATCTAAGTGAATTGGTCTGTATCCTTTCTGTACGTTTTGCAGTTTTTCTGGCTTTGGGACAGCAGCAATCACTAGATCATTCCACCCCTCTAGTCACCATACAAAGTGAGCACACACATTCAGCAAGCAGTTGTAGCAGTCAACCACCGACTCTGACTTTGCTATCACCCCTAAGATGCCTGGAAGCATTCCGTCTTTCCCTGCTGCCTTCTTTGGATTTTCTGTTTTCTTCATCCAGTCTTTTATACTGTCTATTCTTATCCTCCATTCTCTTGCCTCTGTGAGAGCCTCAAAAGTCTTGCATAAGTTGGTCACCCTCGCTTTTACTACCTTTCCTGACTTTCTGTCTGTAAAGGTGAGTTACTCGTCCTGTTTCCTTGTTTCCTCCTCGTTCTCCTTCCATTGTTCTGCCCATTCGTTTGCCTTCTCATCCTCTGTTAGCGCGTTTTCCTTTCTGACCTCTTTTTTTTTGCCTAGCTTGTTCCAGATCTTCCATGCTCTTCCTGGCTCTCTGATCTCTTTCTTTATCTCTTCAATTCTTTTATATTTCTGTCTCGCTGCTTCTTTTTGCATAGCCTTTCTTCTCTCCTTGCTTACTATGTGTAGCTCTTTTTTTGCTTCTCTGAATTCATTCTCAGCTTCCTCACTTTTTTCTTTTTCAAGTTTTTCTTTGCTTTGTCTCACTTTCTCTCCCGCTCTCGACTCGGTCTTTTTCACTTCCTTTAGATTTCTTCTTATGATGATCTCTGGGCTGTTTCCTTCTTTTACTTTTACTCCTCTTCAAAATTTCTTTTCTTTCTTTGCTACTCGTTTGTATTCTCTCTCCACTATATCGTGCAGCTGTCTGTAGAGCCTGTCTAAGCTTTCTTTCATCACTCTCACTCTTTTTGCTACATTTATTATCTTGTTGAATTCCTTTTCTATTCCTTCTTTCTCCAGACTTTCCTGCAAGCTATCTAAAAACTTCTTTTCTGCCCTTTCTGGCAGAGGTCCCCACCATTGTTTCTTTATCTGATCCCTTTCTGGGAGCTCTTTTTCTGTTTTTTTGGCTCTCTCTTTTCCTTTCCTTCCGTTTTCGCTTCTTGGAAATCGCAGGCAAAGCCACAGGGCAGCGTGATCGGTGGTGATTGAGTGAACATGTCTCACTGAAAAGTCTTGAAATCTCAACAAAAGTTCAGGGGATACACATACATAATCATTCACCGCCCATGCATCCCGCCCCAATGCAGAAAAAGTAAACGAATCATCAAATCCCCTGCGACCTTGCACTCTCGCAGCCCATTGATCGGGATAATCTCTGTTTCTTCGCAGAAAGAGATCATCCTTTTTCCTTTTCAGTTCACCACCCTGTCTTTTAACTGTCTCATTGGTCTGAAAGGCGTCTCTTCCTTTTTCCACATCTGCCCCCCTCACCCCCTCCCCCATGTTCTCTCTAAACGTGAGTCTTAGCGCTTCGCTGCCAGTCCTCGTATTGAAGTCCCCCCCTACACAGACTGTCCGTCTCCTTCCCCCTCCCTCCCTACGTTTCTCTTCTAAACGGTCTTTCAAGTCTGTAAGGAATGTGTCGTCCACGTACGTAAAATCTGCGTACGGGTCGTACACCCTGCATAAAAGAGGCGTGTTTAAGTTAGGATGTCGTACTATCGCTGCGGCATTGCTCAGTCGTTCCTCTTCCCATCCCGCACTTCTTGCCCTACGGCTGAGAAGAACAGCTACCCCCCCCGTGCTGGTCATTGTTTCCCCCCTTTTTGAAATCAACGGAAAGTTCTTGCCTTCTTTCTTTCCCTTGACTGTCCTACACTCCTTCAGTGACGAACAACTTTCAGGCAGAAAAAGGATGTCTGCTGCCTCAAACTCGCTTTCAAACTCTTTGGAGTACAAACAGAGCTGCAACCCTCTCTGTCCCCCTTTGCAGTTCAGCCAGGCTACCCACATTACTCCTTCCTTTTTTCTTTTTTCCATTTCATTTTCGGACTCAGAGGAGAGAGACAGCTGAACGTTTGCTTAGAAGTCGCTTTCTGACGGAGTGCGTAACGAGATTCTATCTGATTCAGTCTCTTCCCTTTCCCCTTCCCTTCTCTCTTCCATCCCCCCATGCCGATCCCCCTCACCTCCTCTCCCTTCTTCCCCAGAAGATCGCCCGGAAGACTGTCTGGTGCCTTGCTGATGATCTTGGCTCGTGTCGTGCGCGTCTATCCTCCCGTTTCCTGCTCCTCCACCTCTCCGGTGAGCCCTGTACAAAAGGGGAGGGGGGGACAAAAGTGTAAGTTCGGGTTTGTATGTTATGTTAGCAAATACTAGAGGAAACGAGTGACCTCTGCCCTTCCCGTCCCCACTTACCGGGCTTAGAGAGGCCTTTGGGAAGTCCTCTGGCCTCTCCGTCCCCCTTTCCCCCAGCAGGCCGGGTTTGGGTTGTTCCTTCATCCTTCCTCCTGCTCCGAGGGGGTTATAGCCTCAATGCTTTGAAGAATAGACGAAAGTACATGGGGTTCCATGCTTTTTTGAGTAATGGGTGTAAGGTTGGAAGTACATTCGTCCGTCTGCATTGTTTTCGGCACCTCTGATTCATAATCTTCCTCATCTCCCAAGGCTTCAAATCTGTTTTTTGATTGGAAGTCTGGTGCTGCAGAGGAGCTTGATCTTCTTACCCCGGCGCCGTCACTATCCCTGTCCGTCTCCTCGTCATCCCAGGTCCGTCTTAGATATTCCCCCTGCCCGCGCATCTCCATCATTCTTACCGCCTTCCTTGCAAACAGTTCTTCCATCTTTTTTCTTATCCTCGCACTCAACTCATTTCTCAACACAAGAATATTTTCTTTCCATTCTCTGATACACAGCTGTTTTTCTCTCAGCTGCGCAGTCAATCTTTCTTTGTTTCCTTCCAATTGTGCCAACCGTGAGAGCATGTTATGGAGGGAAAGCGCATTCTCCTCCATTCTTCTTCTGCTTCCCCTCTCTTTTTTTCTTCTCACTTTCCCTCCTCAGAGGGTGCGTGTGCACCCCCCTCGAAGTTCAACTTCCTTTTTCCCTCTCTGTCTCTCTCTCTCTTCCTTTCCTTGCCAGTGAGCACCTTCTCGGGAGTCTGGGGAATCGGGTCACACGGGATGTGATCGTTTTCTATGCCATTTATGGGTTTGTCTCCTTCTCTGGGAGGGGGAACGCCGGGCGGCACTGGCTGGGGCTGCTCGGAAAGCGGGATACCAAGGCAGCACAGGGCTGCTCGTGCCTCCTCCGCCTTGTCTTCTGGTGCTGCTGTGTCGTTCAGAATACTCTCTGCCCACTTTTGTGTGGCGCGCTCTCTTTACTCCTTCGTTTGAGGGACAACACACCTGAGCTCTTTCTTTATTCCGTGTCTTGGGAGCATATACGCCCTCTCTTCATTAAAAAGAAAGTCGAAACGCTCTGCCTCCTTCTCAGTGCGGAAGACCACTGTCACGGTTCCCCCCCAGGCTTGGTGAGACCTGAAACGGACGGACTTTGCGGAGTCAAAGGCTTCCTATACAAAGACGGCTGCCTTATCCTTTCCGTCTCCTCGGTTCCCTTCCGTGTCTAGGGTGGCTACGTATGCGAATCCCTTCAGGTCTTTGTACACGTCTGCTCAGTTGACACAGAGGCCAAGAATCACTCGGGTTCTCAGTCTCTTCTCTTCCTCTGCCAGGCTGGCGGTGCCTTGCTTGATCAGAGCCTTGAGTTTTGCAATCTCCTGGTCGTGACGGTGGAGGTGATCGAAGATCAACGAGGCCTGCTCCTCCCATCTCTCCATACGGAGATACAGAGGTGCGAGCTTCTCATCAAGCTTCCGGTCAATGATTTCGACCATCTCCTCTTTCACTGCAGCAAACTCCGCTCTGAAGCTCTGCCTGATCGCTTGGATCTCTTGTTTGAGTAACATCGAAGACTCTCTTTTCTCTGCCTCTTCATCTTCTTTACAGAGACCTGGGAACTCCTCCTTATCATCATTCCCCTGATTTGACTCGATGGGAGATGGTGGTAGAGGTGGACTGGGGAAATAGTTGCCCTGTGGTATACGAATGAGGGGATGCAAGGAGGAGAGACGGTAACGGTTTCGCACTCAGAATCAGTGACTCGTTCTCCGTTGTTTGTTTATCTTTTTGAACCGGGTTTAGATCATCCCCAATCTTGAAGTGAACTTAGAGCAGACACGAGAAGAACAGCAGACATGAGGAGAACAGCAGAATAATATTTATCACCACACTCAACAAGCAAACAACTGTTATTCATATGTTGCAAAAGTGTTGCACGAGCCTAGGGTGTTACATTAAAAACTATATACTTTTTATTTGATAAACAAAAAAAAAGATCGGAAACTTTCTTTCTTTTCTTTTTTTTTATTTATCAAGTGCAGAACCCAGAATGTTCAAAAAAAAAGAAAATGTTATTAGGATAAATCATTAGGATTAGGATTTATCATTGTTTTCTTTTTTAATGGCGACAGTGCTTTAGCGTACCACTAATCACTAAACACTAAACTAAACTAAACTAAACATGTCTTACTACTATTGCTATACTTACTTTACATACTTAATTATGATCTAGATTGTGGTTAAGCCTAAGGTCTCTGAAACCAGAGACAAATGGCAACCCATGCATGCAGTTGTAAACAAGAGGAGCAAACCGCCGCAGCTTAGCCTGCTTCCGCATAAATATGAATAACCACGACCCTCCGCAGCCTAGGCTGAAGCTAAAGGCTGAACAACTACACAAGACGTGCGTGCACTCATTTCAGATAAGCTTCGATCAGTGCACTTGCCTTTTTCGGCTCCCAGTCTACAATGAATGAAATGAGCTCTCTTACATATGTCTCTTCTTCCCCGATACCTCTTCCCCCAGCTACAGCAGTCTATCTTGCTCTGCAGACCCTTTCACCGATTCCTGTTCTCTCTTTCACTCTCTCTGCCAGCAAATGAAGTTTGGACCTAAGCTGCTCTGTTTGCACGTATGCAGACAATCGATGCACCGCATCGTCGATCACCTTTTTGCCTTCGACTGCAGGACAGTGAATACAGTGTTCTTCGCAGGATCCACTGTATCTCTTTCCCCCACCAGCATATGCTCGAAAGAGAGAGGTAAAAAGAGAACTACCAGACAAAAGAGAGCGAGGCAGAGTATGCAATTGATTCAGAACTGTGTAACCCCACCCTCTTCTAACCCTCCCCCCTAAAAGCAACATGGCCAGACGCTGGTGCGATCGGTTCTCTATCTGAAAATTACTCAGTCGGGAGTTGTGTGGATAAATACCACATGAACGGATGAGCCTATGCTCGCTAACCGGTCTTGAAGTCAACTATTCCGACAACCATTCTGAGCCTTCCCTTTCCCTCGCTTTCTGCCTGAGTGTCTATTTATTTGTTCCGTTTCTCCCTGTCTGGCTTTCTTTTCTCAAAAGATCTGGTGCGATTGTCTGAAGCATGCTACTAGCTGAATTGGCCCATACCAGGGTCAGCAATCTATGCCATGCATCTCAGACTGCCCGAGGAACCTCCCTTTCTGTTCTCTTTATGCTTTCTATGAAACCTCCCAACCGACAAGAATCTCTCTCATGGGACGTATACCAACTGAAACCAAAGTTGGTACCTTGAAAGAGTTATAGGGCAAACGGAATGTCCAGCACACAAAACGAAGCTACAATACATCAAGTGCAACGATATCTCTCTAACTTACTGGCAAGGCTTCCAGCGAGTACGTTGCCACCGGCTCCCAGAGCGCCTGTAGTAAACGAACTTTGCATCAAGGGGGCAAAGGACCTAAGGATGAACATTGCCAAGTGCCCATCACTGCCCCTAAACAGCGTTCAGCACTTTCAAGTCGGTCCTTGACTAACTTTTTTGGGTCCCCTCCTTCAAACACATAACACCCAAGGTATTTATAGCTCTCTACACGTTCAACTGTCTTCCTTTCAAAAGTCACTTCCCCTTCTATTTCCCTTCTTGAGCCTGAGAGTGCAAGAACTTTTGTTTTCTTTAAATTCACTTTCAACCCATGTTTCTGATAATAAGAGGCCAAACGGTCCAAACGCCACTGCAGGTCAGAAGAAGAGTGAGCAAAAATAACAAGATCGTCTGCGTAACCTATGCTCTTAAGCAGTAAGTCCACCAATCTTACCTCCTCAGGGATGTAGGGTCACTGCTCCGTTGTTTCACCCTAGGTTTCACCCTCCTCCCTCCTCTCTCCACATTCTCCCCCCCTCTGTCTTTCATCCGTATCTGATTCCCCATCCAAACCATTATTAGCTTCCTTCCCTTCAACACTCAGAGCAGAATGAATATTATTAATAAATAAAAGAAAAAGAAGAGGAGAAAATAGATCTCCCTGTTTTACCCCTGCACTTTCAGGAAAGACCCAATCCAACCCATCCACCCTTCCCCACACATTTATATACATGGAATAAATCATGTACACGTCCTTTTCACTCACTCCTTCCTCTCTAAGTCTGTCAATCATTTTCTTTCTGGATACTCGGTCAAATGCCTTACTAAAGTCAACAAACGCTGCAAGGAGGGGTCTGTGTCTCTTCTTTACTGAAGCCATGAGAGCATGAAGAGCAGCTATCGCTTCCTTTATACCGACTCCCTTCCTGAAACCCACCTCTCGTTCATCTATATTCGTTGTCTCCCTTAACTGACCATCCATCAACTGTTACAACGTGAACAACTTTGCCAGAAGGCAAACGATATGTATGGGCCTTCATTCGTCACAACAGGGAGAGACGTGACCTTTTGGAACAGGAGCGATTCGAATAAAGTTCCACTTTTCTGGCCAGAAAGAAAAAAGAAAAAAAAATTGAAGAAAATGAAAAGAAGAAAACGAGACAGACGAGAAGAGGAAAAGCATAAATGTACCTGCGCAGGGGAGATTCCTTCGAGGCCGGCTACCTTCTTTAGGTCGATTGCCTTCAGCATCTTCTCACATTTATCGAAAGAAAAGAAAGGTACCGGGGGGGAAGCTGGTGTTTTGTCCTTCTTTTGAGGCTCCAGTCCGCCCCCACTGAACACATTGGCCCAAAAATTTGAAAACGAAAAGGCGGACGGCTTTTCTCTTTCACTCCCACTCTCTGCCTTTTTTCTCTCCCTCCTCCATTTCCATAGGGCTGTTGGGTCCTTAGTAGCTTCTTCAGCGAGTCTCTCTGCCTGAAGAATGGCATACTTTCTCTTTTTTCTTGCTATCAACTTCCCGCTCTCTCTGTTTAACCTACTCATCTTTCTCTTTGCTGTGATGCACCGCTCATCTTTGTCCCCCCAGAGTTCCCTTTCTTCCTTCCATTCTCTTTCTGTAGATCTAACTCTCTTCTAAATCTCCCTGCATTCTTGATCCTTCTAAGGTGTGACAGCCTTTTCCTTCCTTTCACTTTTTCTCGGATGAGTTGGCTTTCGTTTTCTCTCCTTGGGTTGCGTGAGTACATGCTCCCATTATTAGATGAGTCTGGCTTAGCCTATTTAGCTTCTCAGTGGCACAGAGATAGAACAAGTGGAAGACGGAAAGACGGAAAGCTATACTGTACGAAGTTAGCGTCGTTGCCTGGCATCGCTATGGAGCTTCTGATCCATCCTTATCCTCGAGTGCAGTCGCGCCACCATCGGAATCGGAAATTAATTGCATACGCATGGAATTATTGATGTATGCAGAAAAATGAAATTCAATCAAGACTGCAAAATGTAATACAAACAAAGACTGCATGCTTTCCAGACAAACGGATCAAACACCGAAGAGAGGAGAAGGACAGACTGCCTAAAGTCACACTACTGTGATAGTGCATCCATGTATGATGTACCGAGTGAACCCGACGGATCATATGAACTACATGGACAGTGTAGGTGTCTTGTTTCATGACCAGTGATCGTAGGCATGTTCAAGATCGGATCTATCGCTGAGTAAAAGTCTGTATGTCCATCCATCTTTCCATCTTTCAAGTAGGCAGATTTCCCTAGGACTTCTTAGTGGTACTCCCAGGTGGGCTTGCGAACTGGCGGAATGGACGATCTTGAAGAGGAGAGAGGAGGGAAGAAATCAGTTTTCCCAAGCCTGTCTGCAGAACAGGAATGGACGTACAAAAAATGGAGGTTGGACTGCCTGGTAAAAAAGGACGGGTCGGCAGCATACCATGCAATACCCACAGCAAAAAAGAAAGCTTTATGGGAGGTGGACCAGCTCAAAGCGGCGATCAAAGGAACCGAACCCATGACAAGAGAGTAGCAGTCGAGACGGTTATCCAGGAGTACTATGACGGCAAGATTCTTGATCAAAACAACAATGCGGACCCAGAAGCATACAAAGATAAGGTGTGGGAGGCAATCAAAGACAAGAGACAGGTGGCCCAGCACATTCAACAGAAGAAAGTTAGAAGATCGTGGGGGAATCCAGGCAGTATGGTAAGGAAAACAGTATGGACAACCCAACCCCGAAGGCTTCTTACCATAGCCCAACGACTGATGACCCTTGCAGGTAGATGCAGCATGACCCTCAGCAGTGAAGAGGCAGCACGCTATGTGCAAGATGGACTCCTTTAACTGCTTGCGTTCACCCTCCATAACGGGATGAAGGCGGACTATAATAAATATGAGGAGTTAATTAAGGCCATTAGGGAGGAGATTGATGAACATGAAGAAGACTCCCTTGCAAGGTGGGAATCAGAGGGGGAGAAGACAGAATGAGAGACTTACCTACAGCAACAGAAAAGAGTCAGAGAGAAGGAGGAAGTTGGAGTAAGAGCAGATGAAGATGAGCCAGCACTGATCTGGCAGATGGCGTGAGACTCTCGTAAACAAAGCAATGCCATGTTCACCCAGACCCCCTCGACCTTCACTCACCTGCAGAACCCTGCATGGATCCAGCACTAGATCCAGAATTCCCAAACAGTAGCACAGCAGCCCATGGGTTAAACCGAAGCAAACTATGTCGGAGGGGTCGGGGTCCCGCCTTAGGGCCAACCAGGCTACCATCGACAACCAGAGAGACGCAATTGGCCAGGGGCGGGAGGACAGATAAACAGGGAGCCGGGACAATGGAGAGAGGACAAGAGGCCAAACTTCCGACCGCCACCACAGGATAGAGGGTACTCAGGGTGCGGTTATTGGATAAGGGGTCCACACGACTGTTAGGCCTGCAATCACATCTGCCCTCGGTATAGTATAAAAAGGGCACTTTGCCAAATATTGCCCCGAATTTCCCATGCAGCTGCAGCCGCAACATTCCCAAATGAATCTGCCTCCTCCATCATGACTGCCACCGGATCGATACACACAGTAGACATCTGTCCCACAGACCCATGCTGACAGACCCGAAAATGGAAGACTTCCAGGCAAGTTGACTACGCTTTACACTTGGCCTCAAATGAATCTCCCGAGGACTATGACCCAAGGAAGCAGCAGAGAGAGGGAGGGAGGTCGGTTTGCACTGCCTCTTCTCCGAACTGTTCCCTCTTAGACTGTAACTAATTGGGTCAACAATATGATAGACTCGTTTCCTTTTCCCTGATGTTTCTGTCTGCAGATCTATTCCTCGAGTCCTCGATGATGACTGTGAACGAGCGGATGAGCTCGTGACAGGATGGAGAAAGGGGCAAAAGGAGCGTTGACCTTCGGTGGTATCCAGACATATATAACAGAGTGGACTCTTAAGTAGGACTTAGTGGAATCCAAAGTGACTTTTAAATTTACTATATTCTAGCTTCATTATAAAGTAAAACTAGGTTACTTGAAGCAATCTAGAGTCTTTTAAAGCATTTAAAATCGTTACTCTTGTGCAAATCTGCTCAAATATGCTCAAAAGACTGGTTGATTAGCTAGGGTGCATGGTAGGAAAAATTACGATCACCGCGGCACGTAGAAGTTAGTGAATGTCACCTGCAAAGAAATCCACAGGCACAACACTAATGGATACGCTCAAAAGCAACGTTTAGCGCCGCCAATCAACTATAAAGAATTGCTTCTTCTGCAAGGGAAACAGTGCAGGAAAGAGGGTTTCACAGCTAGGCTGGTCAGACCGGACAGGAGGTGGTCAGCAGGGGTCGGAGAAAACAGAGCACAGAGACAACATAATTCTTTTTATAAAGAACTCACACTGCATGGCGCAAAAGCTTGCAACTCGTTCTACGTATGTCGTGATAGATGATGGAATAGATGAGAGTAAGGGAGGGGAAAATTATATCACGGTCATGAACACAGACGGAAGGTTCACCAGGTTAGTCATTACCCATCCTGAGGGGGACAAGGAGTTTAACCTGTCCTTCCTCATCTTGCTTCCCATGAGACAACCACCCAACAAGGAGATGCCACCTCTGGAGGCTCACGCCTTTGTCCAAAAACAGCTCAGAGTGGAGGAGATGAAAAAGAGAGAAGAAAAGAAAATGATCACTGAGAAGGAAGAATTGGGGGCATGGCATACGAGGTTCCTGCACTGCGACATCAACCGACTAGCAGCAACACTCAGAGAGAGGGGAGTGGGGGTCAGTGAGCAGACAAGGAGACAAGTGTGGGAGGACTGTGGGGTATGTGAGATGAGAAATGCAGTCAACAGGAGTCCTCGCCTTGTGACAGACAGGAGAGAGAGAGAGAGGCAAAGAGTTAGGGGGAGGTGATTTATGGTGACATTGGGTTCTTGGGGGAGTATCCGTTCTCAGTCATCGTAGAGCTACACACTCAAGAGATTGATGTGATGTCTCTCAATGTGAAGAGAGATATCCTCGATCACTATATTCGGTTCTTAGCAGACAACAGAAGTCTCCTTCCCCGGCCGTATAAACACTGTCAGCCAAGCATCTACAGAATCTGATCAGACAAAGAAGCAGTGATGAAAAGAAAGAGGATGAGAGAGGTGTTGCCGATGCCATACTTCAAAAAAAGCGCAGCATACAAATCAAAGTCACAAAAAGTGGTAGAGAATGCTATTCGGATGGTGCAAAGACTGACAGAGACAGTGTTGAGGGAGAAAGGATGGCCGAAGGCGGTTTTGCCAGAGATTTTGAAGGGGTTGCATGGTGCAAACGTACATGGCACTGTATACGCACGAGCTAGGGACCAACCCTTATAACAAAAAGCATGGCAGGCAGCCCGATTTGTCCTTTATGTGTGGAGATCAGGTCACCTTCCGTCTCCACCACCCGAAGACCGCCCCGAAAAGAATCGAGTTGCAAGGGAAGAAGGGGTGGTATATCTCTAAAGAGGCAGGAGCAACAGTCAAAGTGATGGAGAAGAAGGAAGAGGAGGAGAATGAATTCCTCTTTCACCTTGTCTATAAAATTGACGTGCTTCAGGCAAGGAAAAGGGTGCTGTTCGAATGGGGGTTCAAGGGGAGGGAAGCTGCCAGTCAGTCCCTTCTAGACGGATCCCTTTCAGCCGAGCAAGAGACAGTCCTAGAGGCCACAGAGGGGGTGTAGATTCTTCCCCAACCAGGAGCAGGTGAAGAGACGCGCAAAGTACAGGAGGGCGGAAAGGAGCACAACCAACAGAAGCAGATGAAGACGATGGAGGGGAGACAGGAGAATCCGTACTTGCAGGTGAGTCAGAGAGAAATCCGATTCGAAGAAATGAATGGCGAGGTAGTGGAGGCCGAGCGTGAATAAGAGCTAAAAGAATTTCTAGTGGAGTCCAAGAAGGAGTCAGAGGTGCGGATTGAAGGGTCCGACATAGACTTAGAGTATGACTTGCCAGCGCTGCAGCTCGAAAGTGATGATAACTCGGATTCAGACATAGATGAGGACGAAAGAGAATTTCTAGCAGTTCACAGACTGAGACAAACAGTAGCCTAACAGCAACAGCAACAGCAGGCCCAGGGGCAGAGTCAGGCAGGGCAGGCACAGCCACAACAACAACAGCAGCAACAACAGCAGCAAGGCCATACCTCTAGCAGGTAGGCGACTACACACTCGTAGAGGAGGCAGTGTTGGTGCGAAGAGAAGGAGCAGGAAGAGATGGAATGAAAGAAGGGGTACCGTGTGAGAGAAGCCCAGCCACCAATATGATTTTCCACCATGTTGAGGACATTCAAGGAGCAGGAGAGCATGTCGAGTCGGATTTAGAGGAATTAGGAAAAAAAAATGAAGATTGAGAAGGTCGGAGTGCTCCGGAAGGGGGGAGCGACCGATTCACAGGCATCGACATCCAGATGGAGAGGGGGGGGCTGTACTTGTCACAGATGAAGTACCTGCAGGAAGTGGATACAGACCGCATTCTTGAAATGGCGGAGGGATCAAAAGCTGCAGTCGATAAGCATGCAATGAGGGAGGTGGAGATGGAGGAGATTGATCCCTCAATCCAGGATGAGGTGGGAGCAGCAAATGGAATTCTAAGGTGGGGGACAAAGCTCCTGTGGAAGAACTGTGTGTTCTGCCACAAGCTTCAGCGGCACGTCCAAAACCCCTGCAGACGCATACTCCGCAATATAGGTTTGGTCCTCGAGAAAGTGAAGAAAGAGAAGCAAAGAATCGAACTGAGGCCTCTGGGGGGAAACTTTAAGGGGAGGAAAGTGCACGTGTACACAGATTGTGGGAGGAAAAAGAAAACGAAAATGGTCAGGAAGGGGGTGGTGGCATTTTAGGGAGATGAAACGTGGTCACGCGAAGAAGGGGGTGAGTAGAACCCAGTCTTTTACAAGACCGAGAAAGACGTCATGCCAGGACCATTGCCTAAGTCGGAGGAGGAGGAGAGGTTGATGGATAGTTTATATGCAGGTGAGCTGATCTCTCTGAAATTTGGGGTAAAAGAAATCTGGAGGATCCTGTATCTCATAGACGAACTGATGGGGCCATTCCCTGAGGTTATCGTATATATCGATTCCACTGTTCTACATGTGTGTCTGAGGTCAGGCAAAGTCACCAAAGAGCCAGAGCTGCAGCCAAAAGTTGGGCAAAAACTCGATTATATCATTCAGACATTCAGAAGGATAGGGGTAAACCCAGAACGTGGAATCGTCTGGACACCGAGAGCACTCAACCAGGTGGATTGGCTCACGAAGCCGATCTGGGGGAAGAAAGGATAGGCGGGAGGAAAGTTTGACAGGAGGATGGAAGAAAAGAGATGGAAGGTGCTGAAGGCGAGTGAGTCAGTGACATGACACGATTTTGCACATACAGAGACGAAGAGGCGTGGTCAAGGGAAAGGGGATGAGTCCATCAAAGGAAGAGGGGGAGGGAATGCATGTGAGTGAGGGTGTGCATTTACGTTGTTCTTTCGATGCGGTTTTGGGTGGGAGCAAGGCAGGTCAGCGACTGATCCAATCTCTTTTTCTGCAGACGTACCTACATGATTTTAAGTGCTAACTCTTTCGCGTCTTTTTTTCTGTCTTTCTCATCCTTTCTCTCATCTTAGAAGTGTCCCTTCTTGTCCCTCCAAGGTTTCCTTCTCATCCTTGTCTGGGCTCAGAGATCTATTTGGGCATCACCTTGTGGCTGCAGAGGGGCTTTAAGAGAGCATGCATGATTGGTCAGATTTTGGAGTTGGTTACTGTCAAGGCAGAACGAGGGCAAAGGGTGCATGTCGTGAGGGAAAAAGGCAGAGCAATGAAAAAAATATGAAGAGGAAAGAAAAAAAAAAAAAGAAAAGAAGGAAGAAAAGGAAAAAAAAAATAAACAGTGATAGAAAGGAAGAAGGAAAAGAGATGAAACAGTAAATAGGGAAGCAGAGAATGGAGGAGCAGAAAGAGAGGGAGAAAGGATGAGAAGGAAAGAGAAAGGAAGACAGAAGGAAGGAAGACGAAGACAAACAGGGGAAAGCAACAGGCTATTTACGGAACCAAAAGAAAAGAACGAAAGAGGAGAATAAAGTTAGAGAGCCGCAGAAAGCTATAAAGAAACAAAAAAGGAAAGGGGAAAGAAGATGAAAAAAAGGTAAATGAGGCAAAAAATAGAGGAAAAGAGGAAAGGGACAGGGTGAAGGAAAAAATCTGAAAAGAAGAAGAAAGAAAAAAAAAAAAGATAGAAAGAAACAGAGAGGAAGAACAGAAAAAGGAAGAAGGGAGGAATTTATGACCGGATCAAGATAAGGAGGAAGCACCGACAGGTGGGGCGAGGTTCACTCAAGGTCTGAAAGAGGGCAGACCAAACACGTCATAGAGAGGACCGAGTCAAAGTCCTGACAGCCTAGAGGAAGCAGAGTCCATTGCAATGAGAAGGAAGTGACCGCTCGTAGTCTCCAAGACGAGAAGAGAAAACAAAGAAAGGAAGAAAAAAAAAAAAAAGAAAGAAAGAAAGAAAAAAAGAAGAAAGAAAGAAAGAAAGAAGGAAGTAAGGAGAACGAGAAACAGAGAAAGAGCAATCTCGAAGCATGTACATGGAAGTGAAGTGGCAGTTAGAATACAAGACAGAAAGAAAGAACAGTAACTGCAATACTCGTTCCATCGATTGAAAGGGGGGGGGTGGGGAGAAAGCAAGCAAGGGGAGAAAGCGAAAAATCGATCGATCGAATAAGAAAAAAAGAAACAACCTGACTGTCTGAACTCTCGTGAAACAAGGGTCCGGCCAACCCGAGGGCGAAGCAGAGAGAAGACAAGAAGGAACACAGAAGAAGAGACCCAAGACAGAGAAGAGAGAGAAAAAAAAAGGAGAAGGAAAGAGAGTTGGAGGGAAAGGAGTGTAAGCGGTGCGCAATGCTGGGACAGACAGAACCTCCAAGAAGAAAGTTATCGAAGTGAGTATTTGACTCAAAAAGAAGAAAACAAACAAACTATCAAGTCCAAGGATGAAAGGGTGTATATAAAGTTAGTGTCGTCGCCTGACGTCGCTACAGAGCTTCTAATCCATCTTTGTCCTCAAGTGCAGTCGCGCCACCATCGGAATCGGAAATTAATTGCATACGCATGGAATTATTGATGCATGCAAAAAAATGAAATTCAATCGAGACTGCAAAATGCAATACAAACAAGAACTGCATGCTTTCCAGACAAACGGATCAAACACCGAAGAGAGGAGAAGGACAGACTGCCTAAAGTCACACTACTGTGATAGTGCATCCATGTATGATGTACCGAGTGAACCCGACGGATCATATAAACTACATGGACAGTGTAGGTGTCTTGTTTCGTAACCAGTGATCGTAGGCATGTTCAAGGTTGGATCTATTGCTGAGTAAAAGTGTGTATGTCAATCCATCTTTCCATCTTTCAAGTAGGCAGATTTCTCTAGGACTTCTTAGTTATACTGACTTTATTCTGCTTAATGAAACTGTATATATATCAAGCTACAAATGAAAAGCTCTAATTAATTGACAACTAGATTTACTAGATTGACCATTGATATGACAACCATGAAAGTAAGAAGATACAAGAAGATTGGAAAACATATGATCGAAATACCCCTAAGAAGCCTTCTTATGACCTTGTGGACCGGAAGTTATGGTCTTTGAATCAAACTCCGGGCTTTGGCAGTCTTTCATATGTGAAGCATGCTATTTAAAGTAGCTGCGGGGGCGAGGAGTCCCCCCGGTTGTTACCGGTTGTCCCCCGGCTGCCCTTTGGAGCCCTTCCCAGCACTAGACAGATTTTCAATTAGGGCAACCGGGGGGAAAGGGTTTACTTAAGCGCCCGGCTGCCCGAAGGGCAGCCCTTCGGGCAGCCGGGCGGGGACGCTAGCCGCGCGGCAGCGTGGCCCGGGGAACCGCGCGGGGGGGGGCGCCGTAGTCGCGGCATGCGCATGCAGAGTTTGGCCATGCAAAATTTCTGCACCCGCGTCTCCTATGTAGGATCTGTCGATCATGCATGAATTTCTGAAAATGTCCGAACTTGACTACGCAGTGTAGACGGACACTGCGGACAGTGGTAGCCGCCATTGCTGGCCAAACCCTTTTTCAAGAGCTGAAAGAGATGGAGCAAGTCTGCATGCAAAGAGCTTCGAGATCTTTGTCGTCGCATGTGTGTCAATTTTGATTGAGCGTCGAATTTTGATTTGCATGCATTGTGGCGTCTCCGATTTTGATTCAATTTCTTCCTCATCGAATGACGGAGAGTTGTCTCGCCTTGAGTTCCCACACCAACGAGGACACCCTCGTGACAGCACTCCACGTGTGTGCAGAGGAGCGCCGTGAAGCAGCCACACAAAGTATGGCACACTTTCATAAAGCAGTTGCCGAGTTTGCACAAATCATTCTTGCACCGTCAAAAGAGCTGGACGAAGATGCAAATCCGGAGGAGCGGAGGCGGCATGTACTCAGCCTTGTATCTGCCTGTGCAAAGAGAGAAAAGGAGTGGGCCCAGTCGGTGACGTCTACATTGAAAGTTATATAACTGTCCCAAAATTTCGGATTTGTTTTTTTCTGCTCTTGATGGTTTTCTGGCAGCGGAAAAGGAACTTGTGGGAGAGTCCGCTTTTCGACTTCGAGTGGAAATTTCCCGTGAAACAATTGCGGAAGAGACTACTGTGCGATACTTGGCACAATCGGTTAGTTTGGTTCTCACCAGGAATGTTGCTTGTGTGCTTGTTTCCGTCCTTCCTTCTTTTCTTCCTTGGTCCCTTTATATAAGTCTTGCACTCCTTCCTTCCGTCCTTCCTTCCTCCGTTCCATCCACTTGTCGTTCATTCGTTCGCTGTTCCATTCATTCGTTCATTCGTTAATTCATTCGTCCATTCGTCCGTTCATTTGTTCATTCGTTCACTGAATCAATAATTCACTCCTTCCTTCCTTTATTCAATAATTTATTTTTCGTCATTTTTCGTCCAAGCGTTCGTTCGTTGTGAGAAGGGCGGAAAAGAAAAAACTCATGCAGTCTGTCTGTCCGTTGTAGGCATGAAGAGACGCAAGAAAATGAAAGAAAATCATTGATATAGTCTGTTTGCCTCTCCGTTCGCTTTTTGGTTCTTTGGTTCTTTTTGCTTCTTGGGTAATGCACATGGAGAAAAGGCGGGAAAGAGTGAATCATGGGGCGTTTCCGTCTGTCTCTATGTGGTGGTTGGTGCTCTTCTTTTTGCAGCTGTGTGAGCAGTATGTGGCGGCCTTGTGTGCCCGCATCCGTTCAAGTCCGGAAACGGACAGATCAGGGGGCGCCTGTGACTTCTTCCCTGAGGGCATCGACTTGAGTCGCCATGCTGTCCCGCGAGTCAGCCACCCCATGTCTCTTCTCCAAAGTCCCCTTTCTGACAGGTCCGTCACTCCCTTTTCTCATCTGCTCGTCGCTTCCTTCCTTTCTTCTTTCCCTCCTTCCTTCTTTTCTTGTTTGCTTCCTTGGTTCCTTCGATTCGGTGTTCGGGTTGATCTGTCGATAGCTGTGTGACATATCAATTCAAGGAGGGCAAGGAGTGCCTCTAGGCGGTGAAGTGCAGGGCTTTCTTGGAGTTGAAAAAGGGGTGAGCTACGAGGGTGGGATGGTCCGCGGCAGCTACCAGAAAGGGGAGGGACGTAGGAAGTCAGACGTAGACAGAGAGGAAAAAACGGGTCGGCAAGAAGGGGGGCGGAGAAGAAGTCGAAAGGGAGAGGATTAGACTTTATAGCCTCTTCGATGTCTTCTTTGCGCTTTTTAAAGTGCTGGCATTCGAGCTAAGGAATCTGTGATCAAACAGACGGATGGAAGTGTTGTCATTTCGACTGGCTGTACCCTCCCTTTCGCGCCTTCTTGTTGGGTCTGCATGCACATCATAGACCCTGCCTGCCTGTCGACAGCAACAATGGAGGGAGGATTCCGATTCTTGTCTCAGTCTGTCAGATGATGACACGTGTTCGTCTGTCTCTTTTGGTCTCCTCTCGTGCAAAAGTAGTATCTGTGCATCTGTTTTTGTCATTGCCTTGGATGAGCTGTATGTGTGTATGTCCCTTCTGTCTTCAGACTTTTGAGTGATCTCTGTGCCGCTCTTTGTTCGCGCCCCCCACTTCTGAAGTCTCTCCCATTTATCCTCATTGACTTCTCACCGCTCCTTTCGGATGATTCCGAGGAAGCCCTGACGAAGCTTCTACGAGCAAAACACGAAGCAGCAACAGAAACCTCGACTGGCGGTCTAGAGGGAAGCGGTGGCCTCATGCATGTAGATGGACTCTCAGCAGAAAGAAACGCACTGAAGGGATCTAATGGATCTTCCAGTCACCTTCAAGCAGAGTGTCCAGCAGAGATCCAATATGCTTCTGCCAGGTCGATCCAATCCACACCTCTCTCTGTTGATACCACACTGGCCATCTCTGCATCAACAACCGCCTCGTCAGGTACCGGAGGGGGGCGGCATGCAGGTTGGTCAGCCAGGGCGTCGACAGTCACCGGCCTTTTTCACGATGCAAACCGACCGCCTCCCTGCCCTCCTCAACACATCGTCAAATACCAATGCAGTATCTGTCCTAGCTTTGCATGCTGTTTTGTGCCTGCTGTGTCCCTGTATGGCACCACCCATCATGCCGGGATTATGCACAATGAATGATCGAACAGTGGCCGCCCGTCTGTGCATTCCAGTCTCCGCACTCAGTTCGGGAAGGGACTTTTCTGTGAAATGTACATTTACGCTTTGAGGACCTTCGAGCGACCGATGTTGCTTGCAGTTTCTGGTTTGGCTTTTCTGTTGAACCAGTTGGTTCCTATGCATTTTTCGTCCGGTCACGCACTCTCATTGATTCTTTCGTTCATTCATGCATTTATTTTCCAGGAACCGTCAAATCCCCGTGATGAATGCACCTCCTCCTAGTCTTCCTGGGCAGGACCAAAGGCTATGTGCGGTTGCTGACTCATGCTGCCCTTTTTGGGTGTCTTTGATTCTGTTCTCTGAATCGCCGTCCCCCCGTTTTTTGTTCTCTGTGTGTTTCCCCTGCATTGCCCGTGGCGCCTCGTCTTCTCATCTCCGCATTGCCAGACGAAATCCCGAAAGATTCGCCCCCCACCCGGGCAGGAAGAGACGGCAACTGCACATCAACTCCCGACTCTGTCGAGGTCTCGGCGCCAGCAGGTGCAAGGGAAGGGCACGTGATGGGAAGGGACACTCACTTCCTCAGGGGATCGCTGTTTGACTCGACATGGAGAGAGGAGACACAACCAGCACAGTGGCTCTCTTGTGCTGCCAAGAGAAGACTGCAAGAGCTGGCAGGAAGCCTAGGGATGGGAACGACACGAGAGACGAGTCCGTGAGTGAGTGAGTGAGTGAGTGAGTGAGTGATGAGTGAGACAAAGTCGGTGTGTAAGTAAGTTGTGTATCACCAGTAACTGATCCAGTTGCGAGTCCTTCCGCTTCCTGGGCGTCGATGCTCTTCTTCTTCCATTCACTCTTCTTTCTTCAGTCAGCATTTCAGCGCCACAAATATCAAAGGGAAATGTAGAGAGTGACAGGAAGGACAACGCAGAGGGGAAAGAAACTCGCCTGAAAAATGTAAGCAGGCACGTATCTCTCTCTCTCTCTCTCTCACACACACACACACACACACACACACACACACACACACGCACACACACAGGGGGAGAGGGAGAGGGAGAGAGAGAGAGAGACAGAGGCCCTTCTCGTTCTGCCCCTTCTCAAACCTTTCCCTGCCACCCTCGCCCCCCTCCCGACGAGGGCATTTCTGTTTCTCTCCGGTGTGAGGAAGGCGGGCAAAGGAGAATCCAGACATTATCGTGTTTGCTATTCAGTCATCCATTGTCACCTCCAAACAAGTTTCTTGACCGCCTTCGTATGCCCCCTTTCTGTTTGATTCTGTCCGCTGCGTTCTGGGGTTTTGTCATTTTTGGTGCTTTGTTGAGATAGGTTGTGTTTCGTGTCTGCCTTTTGGCATTTTCACTCGTCGGATGTAGATTCTTGGTGTGGGCATGGAATAGCTAAGAACAAGATTCGACAGAGATCTCTAAAAACATCTGCGCTGTACCGTGTATGGCCAAGTAGAGTGATTATAATGATTAAGGTTCGGGCTCTTACAATTTCATTGTGTGTTGTTGCTTGTTTCCCAGAAATGCAAAATGGTGATGGATTACTTGATGAAGACATTGATATTGGCTAGCACATTAACACTACTTGACCTCTTTCCACAAAAAATTTGNACACACTGACACACTGACACACTGACGCACTGACACACTGACACACTGACACTGACACTGACACACACGCACACGCACACGCACACACACGCACACACACACACACACACACACACGCACACGCACACGCACACGCACACACGCACACACGCACACACGCACACGCGCGCACACACACACACACACACACACACACACACGCACACACACAGGGGGAGAGGGAGAGGGAGAGAGAGAGAGAGACAGAGGCCCTTCTCGTTCTGCCCCTTCTCAAACCTTTCCCTGCCACCCTCGCCCCCCTCCCGACGAGGGCATTTCTGTTTCTCTCCGGTGTGAGGAAGGCGGGCAAAGGAGAATCCAGACATTATCGTGTTTGCTATTCAGTCATCCATTGTCACCTCCAAACAAGTTTCTTGACCGCCTTCGTATGCCCCCTTTCTGTTTGATTCTGTCCGCTGCGTTCTGGGGTTTTGTCATTTTTGGTGCTTTGTTGAGATAGGTTGTGTTTCGTGTCTGCCTTTTGGCATTTTCACTCGTCGGATGTAGATTCTTGGTGTGGGCATGGAATAGCTAAGAACAAGATTCGACAGAGATCTCTAAAAACATCTGCGCTGTACCGTGTATGGCCAAGTAGAGTGATTATAATGATTAAGGTTCGGGCTCTTACAATTTCATTGTGTGTTGTTGCTTGTTTCCCAGAAATGCAAAATGGTGATGGATTACTTGATGAAGACATTGATATTGGCTAGCACATTAACACTACTTGACCTCTTTCCACAAAAAATTTGCAAAAAAAAAAAAAAAGGTCAATGCAACTGCATGATGAAATAATAATTTGAATTGAATTGAGAAGATCAATAGATTTTTGAATTAACATTTAAAGACTAGTTTAAAGAATAATTTTATTTTTTAAGTGAACTTTATATTATTTCTTTTTCTCGATTGTAAGAAAGACAATTAAATGTTAGACCATCTAATGCATGATTATATGGAGTCCTACCCTTATATCGCCGCCCTTTGGACCCTCGCATGCGCTGTATCTGAATGAGCCCGCGTGCCGACGCCAGGCTCCACTGCCGCGCTTTGTTTCATACGTGTTGCACGTGTCGATCGAAGTCGAGTTTGACCTTCGTAATGTTCGCATTCAAGCAACATGTTACTTGAGCAACAGATAGGATCGTTTAAAGCTAATGTCTGTTTGTGATAGATCGGGAGTCTGAGACTCTGAGAGAGAGGAACAGGGAGAAACATAAGTAGAAATTGTGCAATAATAGAATAAACCCAGCTGATTAGAATCCTAGATCGCTCTAAAGCTAAACCTTCTGTAAACTGTTGCCTAAATGAGTGTTGCTCACGTTCCTTCTCTAAAATTTCCCTAAGGTTCTTGTCCTTGCTTTATCTTCTGTCTGGACGCTATAAGATGGCCGGACAGGGGGGACAAAGCATTGTGGTGACGCCAGGGACCTGTGGAGTCCTACCCTTATGTCGCCGCCCTCTGGACCCTCGCATGCATTCAGGGTTGCTTTTCTGGTCGGTAACAGGTCTAGTCTACCGGCAATTGCCGGTAACCGGTAATGGCCTCAGTCTGCCTTCCTTTTACAAACAAAAAAAATAATAAAAATTAGAGTCCCCAAAAAAAATTTCACCTGCGGCACCAACCTTCAAAAACATGTTTTTAAGTATTTATTAGCATTTGAAAAGCCCATTCACATACAAAAAATATATTTAAAAAATATAAGTTTTTAACTGCTTCACCCCTATAAGTGGCAAAAAGTTCTAACAGCTCTATGACAGCGTCTGTCCAACAACTACTCTCTTTTTTGACTTTGCTTTATCTCTCACTGTTCTGCTTCTTTATTGTTGAGGCGGACTCTTTCTTTTTGTTGGAGATTGCGTCCGGAGTTGATTGATGCCGGCTTTTCACGGCCGCGGCCCCAGAGACTTCGGCCTGGGCTCAGCGCGCTACAAGCTATGCAAATCTGCAACACTATAAACTGTGCATGCACCATGCAGGAGAAACTGATCGATCCACATTGACTTATTCAAGGAGAGGCGCATTCGCTCATCCTCTCCTCCCCAAACTCTGTTCTGATACGTGAATTCCTTATACTGTTGTTGGAATCGCGCGGGTGCAACTTTGGTCATTGCGGCTAGCGGTTCTCTGTCTTTGGATGCCAAGTGCAAGACGGGACCCATCGCTTCGACCTGCATCATCTTCAAGCACACTGGCCGCACAGCTGTCCCTACAGAAGACGTATTAACTTTTTGAATTCACCTTAAGTCTAGCCTTAAGTGATTGATTGATTGACCTATAACCTAGGACTTAGGTTATTGAAAAGTGTTAGTGACTGTTAGAATTCTGCCAAGTCTTTGCCAACTGCCAGCAAACTCTGCCGGTAATTACCGGTTACCGGTAATGAAGCTTGTCTACCGCCAAAAAAATCGGCAACCCTGCATGCGTTGTATCTGAATGAGCCCGCGTGCCGAAGCCAGGCTCCGCTGCCGCGCTTTGTTTCGTACGTGTCGCGCGCGTCGATCGAAGTCCAGTCTGACCTTCGCAATGTTCGCATTCAAGCAACATGTTACTTGAGCAACAGATAGGATCGTTTAAGGCTAATGTCTGTTTGTGATAGATTGGGAGTCTGAGACTCTGAGAGAGGGGAACAGAGAGAAGCATAAGTAGAAATTGTGTAATGATAGAATAAACCCAGCTAATTGGAATCCCAGATCGCTCTAGAGCTAAACGTTCTGTAATTAAAACCGTTGCCTGAATGAGTGTTGCTCACGTTCTTTCTCTAGAATTTCCCTAAAGTTCTTATCCTCGCTTTACCTTCTGACTGGATGCTATAAGGTGGCCGGACAGGGGGGACAAAGCAATTATTCGTTAGTGCCTTTCCGGAGCCGGCCGCTTACGTACTAGTCCATGCCTAGGTTCATGCATGCAAGCCCTGCTTATAAGGCACATTTATATATGTTATTCTGATTTTTGTGATGTTTTGCCCTGTGTATAAAACGGCAAGATCCGTTTTAGAGTATATCTAGTTTGCAGTGTTGCCTTGATCCCCCCTGGGAGTATCAGATGCAAAGAAAAAAATGTACATATCTTAGTTTGTGAGAGATTTTTTAAAAAAAAATCCTTTTTAAAACAATTGTTGTTTAGCTACTGCACGGGTGTTGCAAAGGTGTTGCAAGGTGTTGCAGGCCATTGTAGAAAAAGAAATATACTAGGAAATATAAATCTCAATTCTTCATGCAGAATCTGATTTTTTTTTTTCTGTGATACGTGTAAGATCCCCCTTCTCCATGGACCTGACTTACCATGAGATCCTAATTTTACCTGAATATCATGATTTTATTATGATCAACCCCTAAATTTATTAATTAAATTTGATACTTACGATGTTAAATTTCTTAAAACTCTATAATTAAAAACAGTTTAACTGTCATGTTTTCTAACCTACTAATTTTTTATGAATCTTTCATAAATTCTATGAGAAGTTCGGCCCCAGCGGACCGAAGTCTCAGTGTCCCGCCACCTCATAATGTCAAGCGACCAGAAACTATCATGAGTGCGCGTACCACGAGCATCGTGCAGATAAATGCGTGCAAATACGTACGATCGAATTGATTGATGCATCACTATGGGAAAAATAGATAAGCCAGCAATAAGATCAGAGTATGAGAGTAGGTCTGAAGTGACCAGATCATACCCGACCGTATGTGGCTTATGCATAATGATTGTGACTCTGTGAAGAGTGAGTGACTGCATTGGACAGACTTTCAAGAGACGTTTCTATATGTTGCATATCATCATGTTTCTGTATTTGCACCTTCTAGCTTCAACCTACCAGAATGGACTCAATCTTTCCAGTGGTGCTCCTTGCGTCGGGCAAGAACCGGAGCTTTTAGAATCAAACTGATGGCGTGTTCTGGCCGCTGAGCAGGGAGAAGAAGAAAAAGGTCTGGCGGCAAGGTATGCATGTGAGAGATGAGCGGAGTGATGCAGAGTGACTACTTTCGGACTGATCTTCGACTACCTCTGCGACTTCCCCCACAACAGAAGAATGGAAAGGATTGGAAAGGAGAAGGAAGCATAGAAGAAAAAAAAAAGAGTGAAAGAGAAGGAAAGGAAAGATGAAGATGAAAGGGAAGAGGCAGTTGCCTCACTGACAGAAGATCTGCACGAACATGCATGCAGAGATGAGGAAATGGCCAAAACAGTGTCACCTGCACAGAAGCAGCAGAAGATGATACACAGCATCAGAGCTTAATAAGAAGAAGCAGCTATAATTGGAGCAAGGTAAGTTACAAGAGTGGACAGATGTTTGTAAGACAACCTCGTTGAGACTGCGAGTGAGATGGACAGATTCAGTGTAGCTAGAGAGGCGTAAAGACGGCCAGTCATCTGTAGCCTCCAATGGAAGGAAACGAAAAGGCGGATCAGACCTTGCCCTGGCCGACGGAAGTGAACGAAAGGCAGAGGGGCTTGCTACAATGAACCGCCAAATCATTTCCAGTGCACGCAGGTGTTTGCGCAGATGTTTGAAGACTGATGGAGCAAGGAGAGAGGCCAAAGCGCACTTGGCGACTTGAGTGACCTGCATGTGAATTCAGTTTCCAATGCTTAGATTGTTAGCTAGGAATGGAGGTATCCTGACAAAGACGCCCGGGTTCTGCTTTTATATATATAAATATTAAAGCCGACTTATGAGAACAAGTGAGGATTCTAGAAGAGAGAGAATCGCACTTGCAAGAAAAAGACGATTATACAAATAAAAAGGAAAGATCGGAAGGAAAAGAAAGGGAGAGAAAAAAATAGAGAAATAGAAGGTGTCAGTGGTGACTTCAACTGATGAGTGGGTAACGATAGGTGAGTAGAAGTGAGCATAAATTTATGAGAGGTACACCGAGAGATATTCAAGAGAAAAAAAAAGAAAAGGGGATGAGTGGTGAGTCGCCGGGACAGGGGGTATATGAGAAGTTCGGCCCCAGCGGACCGAAGTCTCAGTGTCCCACCGCCTCATAATGTCAAGCGACCAGAAACTATCACGAGTGCGCGTACTACGAGCGTCGTGCAGATAAATGCGTGCAAATACGTAGGATCGAATTGATTGATGCATCACTATGGGAAAAATAGATAAGCCAGCAATAAGATCAGAGTATGAGAGTAGGTCTGAAGTGACCAGGTCATACCCAACCGTATGTGGCTTATGCATAATGATTGTGACTCTGTGAAGAGTGAGTGACTGCATTGGACAGACTCTCGAGAGACGTTTCTATATGTTGCATACCATCATGTTTCTGTATCTGTACCTTCTAGCTTCAACCTACCAGAATGGACTCAATCTTTCCAGTGGTGCTCCTTGCGTCGGGTAAGTACCGGAGCTTTCAGAATCAAACTGATGGTGTGTTCTGGCCGCTGAGCAGGGAGAAGAAGAAACAGGTCTGGCGGCAAGGTATGCATGTGAGAGATGAGCGGAATGATGCGGAGTGACTGCTCTCGGACTGATCTTCAACTACCTCTGCGACTTCCCCCACAACAGAAGAATGGAAAGGATTGGGAAGGAGAAGGAAGCATAGAAGAAAAAAAAAAGAGTGAAAGAGAAGGAAAGGAAAGATGAAGATGAAAGGGAAGAGGCAGTTGCCTCACTGACAGAAGATCTGCACGAACATGCATGCAGAGATGAGGAAATGGCCAAAACAGTGTCACCCGCACAGAAACAGCAGAAGATGATACACAGCATCAGAGCCCAATAAGAAGAAGCAGCTACAATTGGAGCAAGGTAAGTTACAAGAGTGGACAGATGTTTGTAAGACAACCTGGTTGAGACTGCGAGTGAGATGGACAGATTCAGTATAGCTGGAGAGGAGTAAAGACGGCCAGTCATCTGTAGCCTCCGATGGAAGGAAACGAAAAGGGGGATCAGATCTTGCCCTGGCCGATGGAAGTGAACAAAAGGCAGAGGGGCTTGGTACAATGAACCGCCAAATCATTTCCAGTGCACGTAGGTGTTTGCGCAGATGTTTGAAGACTGATGGAGCAAGGAGAGAGGCCAAAGCGCACTTGGCGACTTGAGTGACCTGCATGTGAATTCGGTCTCCAATGCTTAGATTGTTAGCTAGGAATGGAGGTATCCTGACAAAGACGCCCGGGTTCTGCTTTTATGTACATAAGTATTGAAGCCGACTTGTGAGAACAAGTGAGGATTCCAGAAGAAAGAGAATCGCACTTCCAAGAAAAAGACAATTACACAAATAAAAAGGAAAGATCGGAAGGAAAAGAAAGGGAGAGAAAAAAAAAAAAAAATAGAAGGTGTCAGTGGTGACTTCAACTGATGAGTGGGTGACGATGGGTGAATAGAAGTGAGCACAAATTTGCAAGAGGTCCCCCGAGAGATGTTCAAGAGAAAAAAAAAAAGAAAAAGGGATGAATGGTGAGTCGCCAGGACAGGGGGTATGTGAGAAGTTCGGCCCCAGCGGACCGAAGTCTCAGTGTCCCGCCGCCTCATAATGTCAAGCGACCAGAAACTATCACAAGTGCGCGTACCACGAGCGTCGTGCAGATAAATACGTGCAAGCACGTACGATCGAATTGATTGATGCATCACTATGGGAAAAATAGATAAGCCAGCAATAAGATCAGAGTATGAAAGTAGATCTGAAGTGACCAGGTCATACCCAACCATATGTGGCTTATACACAATGATTGTGACTCTGTGAAGAGTGAGTGATTGCATTGGACAGACTCTCGAAAGACGTTTCTATATGTTGCGTACCATCATGTTTTTGTATCTGCACCTTCTAGCTTGAAGCTACCAGAATGGACCCACTCTTTCCAGTAATTCACCACTGTGACAGCCTAAATTAAAAGATCCGGCTCTAACCTACCCTAACCTAATTTAACCACTTCAATTGAATTTAAAATTCATGCACCACATTTATATTGTTTTCTTTTTAATAGTTTTTCAGTCATTCTGTTTTTTATGTTGTATTTTAGCATTATAGTAGGCTAGATCCACTGTGGAGTGCTACCCTGTGGCGCTGCCCTTTGAGCCTTCGCATGTGCCGTGACTGAGTGAGCCAGCGTGCTATGCCACATTCCGCCGCCACGCTTTGCTTCGTACGTGTTGTGCGCGCGTCGATCGAAGTCAAGTCTAACCCAGTCTGACCTTCGCAATGTTCGCATTCAAGCAACATGTCACTTGAGCAACAGATAGGATCGTTTGAGGCTAATGTCTGTTCAAGTTTGTCATAGATCGGGAGTCTGAGACTCTGAGAGAGGGGAACAGAGAGAACTTTTAAGTATAAGTAGAAATTATGTAATGATAGAATGAACCCAGCTGATTGGAATCCCAGATCGCTGTAGAGCTAAACCTTCTGTAAACTGTTGCCTGAATAAGTGTTGCTCACGTTCATTCTCTAAAATTTCCCTAAGGCTATTGTCCTCGCTTTACCTTCTGTCTGGACGCCATAAGGTGGCCGGACAGGGGAGACAAAGCATTGTGGTGACCGCTCAGCTCGATGAGTGTCAACTCTTGTTTTGCTTCAATCTATGATAGAGATCAGATCTGTCTCTTTATGTAACAGTTAAAATCCGATTGCAACGATACTGGCACGGCCAGGCAAAGACCGTAACTGGAGGAATTCAGCATCCCCTTGCATCCCAAGCTGCCTGGGGTCCTCTTTCGGAGACCCCCTTCGAGTCTGATCCTGGACTTTGCCTTTGTCCTTGGGTGGAGATCCTAAAGATTGTTGGAGGTCGCTAAAGCTGATTGTGGAGATGTTGCTTGATGTTGCTTGGACTTTCGAGGAGCTTGATTTCATTGAGAATGCCGCTTATGAGCAGATCGCAATCCAAATGGCCAGTAGAGTGCTTTTTTTATGCCTTTTGATTCTGCAACTGTCTCCGTCTTCCGGACGAATGTCGGCTGATCACCTTCACTTGTCTTTCCTGTTGGTTGCTTGCTTGTCTGCGCGAGGCTGACCACCTTTGTGGCCCGCAAACACATGGGTTTGTCTGGACTGGTCCTAGGATAGACGACTTAAAATATTATTCTATGACTTTTAGGGGTTATACATAGATTATGTTAGTGTTAAACATCACCCCTACATTAAAAACCATTTTTTTAGGACTCATTGCATTAAATTACTTCAAACAAAGTCAAAATATTATCAAAGTGCTCACTGGTTAGCTCGCAATCTGCGATTAAAGTTCTGTCTCTAGGTGATGTCTAGAAAGGGCTCGTAAACTTGTAATCTGTAATATGTAGTAAAATAGAGTAAACACCCCCCCCCCCTTGGACCTTCCTTCAAAAAACAAAATCAAACCGTCACAATGCGATAGTGTCATCACTAGACTTCAATTACAACACCCATCACAACATCAGAGTCCTTAGCAAGGAGCTCCTTGAACGCTTCCTTAACTTTTAGCAGCTCATCTTCGTCCATAAACAGACTTTTCCCCACCACTTTCACATGGTGCATCCAAAAGAAAACAGACGCAAGACCAACAGTGTCCAAACGGATTTTAAGTTGCAGTCTAACCTGATTCGATGCAGCTGCTGTTGCTCTACGCCCGCCCGGAAGAGGCCGAGTAGTCAAACAAAACTCAAGGTCCATTCCGTCAGTGTCTCCTCCTCCTCTTGCCCCTGCTGGACGTTCAAAAGACTGCACAAGAACAGAATACTTTTCATTGTCTTCTGTGTGAGCTACAGCGGGAAGCCCTGTCCTTCCACCTCCCGTGGGTGACTAGATTTATTTTTTTAGCATCTACGATATCAAAAAATTATTGATGGCCTTTTATAAAACATACCGTAATCTCATAATCCGTAATCAGTTGTAAGAGACATATTATAAAGGGGGGGGTATATAATTAGTTTCGCCCGTAATCATGTTTAATTTCACTAGATTTAAGCTTTTTAAGAAGAACTACGTTCCTTCAGCCTGAAATGTTTGAATAATTTATGTTTTTTATTATGTGTTTTATATAATTTTACCTATGGAATCTTAATCGTAATTAAAACAGTCAAATACCCTAGGGACTGGTCCTTCGACAGTGTCCAAAAACAGGAAGACGCGCCTTTTGTCTCTCTATATATCTGCAATGCTGCCATTTTCTTCCAAGAGTGAGCTTGTCGCTTCTGGCTGTCCGTCTATTTTGTGGATCGTTCAATCAGTGGCCGTTTGATCAGGTGTGCAAGACTCTGGTTGCATGTTAAACAGATAGAAGGGACGGATGGCGGCGTACCACATAGAATAACACAGTGACGGCCGGTGTGCCAGCCGGGGAGGGCCTTCTGCTCTGGGATGCCGATGCAGCGAGCCTGGAGTAGGAAGGAAGAAGAAGCAAGGAAGGGGTACAAAATGACATCAAGCCTGCCCTCGAAGGCAAGAGAGACAGAAGGGTCGCGGCAGACCTACTGAGAGACAGAATAGGGTACACGGCAGCTGCCGCCTCATCTCTTGCCGGCGCCAGCAAAATTTTTAACAGGGATCCGAAAGGGCAAAGCGGGTCATGGGGGAAAGGGGTGAAAACAAAGGATAAAGGAGAAGGGAAGGGGAGGGAAAAAGGGGGGGAAAGAGGAGGAGAGGGGGGTTGCTTCGGGGTAAGGGGGCGAATCGAATCGAGGCTGGCTGAGAGCATGCGAAGTACTAGCGACTGAGTGTGACTGGAGCGTCTTTTGTCCAGAGTTGAGAGTTCATGCCAGTACATATGTCGAAAGGAACAGCAAGGGGATGAAACGAGACAGAAAGAAGAGATGAGATAAAAAGAGACCAGCGGAGCAGTCTGCAATATGTCCGGTCCCTTCTCTCCCTCCCTTTATGTAGCTACTGACATATGCAAAATATGTTTATGCTCGACAAGATGGCCGAACCCTTCTGTTAACGAGAACTCGAAGTCGATTGCCTACCCCTACGTCAGCTATATATGAGACACGGGCAGAGGACTGCCTGATTGTCGCCGCCATGTGCTTATGCCTGCGCGTGCCCACGACTGCCTGAGACCGCCCTTACACCCCTGCACTGAACTTAGGAGAAGGATTGAGCTCAATGCAAAGCTGAGCATCAAAGAGACAGACTGTGAGAACGATAAGTCGAGCGCCACACGTGCCACACATTCGAAACTTCTGGAACTCCCTTGAAAGAGTGACCTTTCTTCTCTCTCGGCTTCTCTTCTTTGTGCGTGGCTTAGGAGTTAGACCCCTCGTATGGCTGAAAGCATGAGCGCACAAGGGGACGCCTTCATTCGTTGTCTTCTTCTCGTTTCCTTCTGCTGATTTGAAACATTTCGGGTTATACCTGGTTTCCTCTTTTAAGAAAAAGAGACTGGAAAAGGCAAAGAGAGAATGAGTAGAGGAGGACCAAAAAGAGAAGAAATCTTGAAAGAGATATCTGTTGAACGAAAAAGAAAAAAAAAGAAAAAGCGAGGGGACAGCCCGTACATGTCTTGATGTCCGTTCTGCATCTTCTTCCTGCAGGGGGATGCCGGTGCTTTGGAGACCCTCTGGGTTCTTTGGGTATTGCCCCTCCTCCTCGCACCATGGGAGTTGATGGGAGCCCTGGATGGCGGCCTTAGTAGAGCCAGCCGTCTCTGCGTATGCATCTGTATGGAGCCAGATGGTGTGCCGGCAGGCGTCTCCCTCCAATAAGTCTGACCGGGTGCCGTTCATTTGTTAATGTCTGTTCTTGTGTGTTCAGTCGATCTACGGTATTGTTGACAACAAGCGAACAGACGCACATGCAGTCTTCGGGAAGGGAGTAAGATAGAAGATGTGAATAAATAATATTGTGTGTGAACATATGTGTGCGTGAGGCTTTCTACTACCGTCCTCTGTTTTCTCCGTCTCTTTACGTTTTGCTTGAACCTCCGTCTGCCCATCACTTGCATTCAGAAAAGAGAAATGGAAGGGGATCTCTTACAGGCATACTATTCTGTCTGTCTCCCACTTCTTTCCAGCAAGCCGGTCTGAGAAAGAAAGAGAGAGAGAGAGAGAGAGAGAGTGAGAGAAGGCGAAACAAAGTTGGGAAACAGAGTTGGCTACCTCTTTCCTTCCGCCAGTTCCGCCTCTTTCTTTTCGATCACTTTGTTGTTGGTGGTGTTCGACCTGCATCTTTGTTTTAAGACCACGGAGGTGTGGGAGGTACAGCTTTGTTTTTCCGTCCCGCTTCAAGCGAAACGAAGGCAGCATGAAAGAAAAACGAGAGAAAAAGGAAACGGTGGAACTACACAAGAGTTTGGAGAGTGGAGATTTGTTGGAATGAGCCTGTCTGTCACTCTTAGAATTTTTATATTAGTCCCGTCTCTGCTTTCTGTTTTACTGCTTTCCGGTGACCTCTCATACTGTCCCGTTTACGTGGATGGTTTAGAATATGAAGATCTGATGTGGTGGGAATGTATATATGCGTACGTGCATGCCTGAACTTTTGATCTGCGACTTCTTTGGTTGGCTGCGTATGTCCTTCTGAGTCTGTTTATTGCTCTGTAAAAGGTCAATATTGGTCTGCCCTTTTCTTTTCCCAGTTTCAGCTATTTGCTTCTCTAGCTTCTTGCTGTGGCTGCCTTTTCTACTGGCAGCATCAAAACGTACTCTTATCATGCAGAGTGTATTGTTGAAAGTGTATATCCTTCTGCTTTTGACTCCATATAGCCGCGTTGGCTCGTCTGGCTTTGCCGCATTGGTACAAAACCAGCGCTTTGGAAAAAGAAAAAAAACAAAGATCGAGGGAAAAGCAAAGCGGGAGTGAAAAGTAAAAGAGCGAAAGAGAGAGAGATGAAAAAAAAAAAAGAGTAAAGTAAACGACTGCAAGCACAATGCCATGCATCGGTGTGGAGATGCATGCGTGTATGTGACTGCACGAATACCGCGCAGGCCTGACTGTGTCCTGCTCTCTGTTGCTCTTTCTGTCTAGCATTTCCGTCTCGTTCTTTCTTTCAGGGGAGTACGAAAGGTTAGATAGATGCATGGAAAACTGGGGAGATGTAAGACCTTGCATTGGGAAGCTTGCGGCCATCTTGATATGCGGGGAGGGCTTGCTTTCTAGAGCATAAGGCACAGGCGAGTTAGGCGCGACGGCTGGGCAAGCCTTGCGCGCGCGGCCCGGGCCGCCGCGCGAGCAGGCGGCGTTGCCACGCACAGGTTCCGCGATATTCCGCGGCGTCTGGGCCCGATTATCACGGGCCAGAGGGTGCGCGCAACCTTGCGCAATAATTCTCATATCATCTGTGGAACTCACTCTCCCTAAGCACGATTTCAATTTTTTGAGAGGCCCCAGCTAAATGTTGCAGCGTTGTCAGAGGGTAAAACGCTCCCCGGCGCGCCTTGCGGCCACCCTGGCCGCGCCGGCATGCTGGGTGTGTCTCGCGTTATACTAAATTTTCAGAACCGCACGCTGAGACCGTTTTAGCCCAAAAATTCGTTTTCTCCCAAGTCTCTCCTCATTTCTTGAATCGGGCTCGCTCTTTCTCTCTTCTCCTACTCTCTCATTTGTTTTGAGTTCGAACCGGGTGGTTGCGTTCCTTTCCTCTCGGTTCTTTCTTTGCCCTCCCTCCCTCCCTATTTTATCCAATTACTAAGTTACAAAATTATACTAGGTCGCCCTTGAAAGACCCTAGAAGCCACTAGATCTTATCAACTAGAAGCTTATCATTAGAGTCTCTTAAGATCTTCTTACAGGGAAAGACTGAAGGACAGGATGCATTGCATATTCCCGTTCCTTTCATTGTTCAGCCGTTTCATCTCATTGCATTTTATGAGCATGCTACTATTGATTGCAATTAATTCAAATTGCATGAAGAAGCATGCACATGCATGCATGTAGCTTGGCATGGCTCATCAATCTATAAGGCGGCGCGTATGGCGGCGGGCACTTCAGACATGGTAGCTCAACAATCACCCCCTGACTGAGGCACAGACAAAGGAACAAATACAGAGCTGCCTGTCTACCCACAACTCCGACTGACTCTCATGCACATGCTCGATCGCTTCGCAAAGTCAATCTTGTTAACACGTGCTCCTGCTTTCTCTTTCTTCTCAACTCTCACAGTGGAAGGAACGTCATCATTGCAACGCTCTAACATGAGCTTGGTCTGTCTATCTGCCCTCATGTCACTAGTCCTGCACCAGTACACACGGGAACGCAGACGACGCAATTCCTGCCTGACATAAGCAAGAAGACCATTCATAGCGGGCTCTGCCTTTGCCTGTCCAGACTCTAGCTGATCCATCAACGGCCCGGAATCCGTCACGAATTCAATCGGCACTTTCTTACACCAAAGCGCCTCTGCCAGATCCTCCCAAGCAAAAGCTTTCTTTACGCTCTCTGCAGATGCAACTGTCTCCAACGAAGTGCTTGAAATCAGCTTTCGCTTCACTCTTGTACTCTTCCACATAAAAAAGTTGCTCTTTCTTAAAGCATAAATCCTTTCTCTGTCTACCTGTTCTGTCTGATCTACAAGGTAAGCTTTGTTTCCCCATCGCCCTTCACACTTCTGGAGAGAATAAGACCCATCATGGAAAACAACCATCTTGGGGTCTTTGACTGCGGTAAAAACAAGAGAGGTCTT
>JAHBMJ010000070.1:12500-57506 GCA_018398765.1 Chromera velia | reverse complement strand
CCTTGCCTCCCCGGGCGCCGGCCCTATACTGCCTCGGACCCCCGCCCGCCGCGGGTCCCGTGCCATGCAAGCCCGCATGCGTATACGTGTCCCCAACCGGCTCCACGCATGGTGACTGCAGACCGATACAGTACCGATACTGCATGTATACGCATTACATATGAGGATTTTCAGTGTCGATCATTATAATTGTGTAAACTTCGGATTCCTCGCGATCGTTATAGAATTCGCAATTTATATAATTGGAACTGGAGCTCTCCGCATAACAACTCAAATGCCTCACAACGAAGTGAGAGCGTCCTGTATATCCTGGAATGTATGCACGAGACACAACCCACTGCACGCAAGGCTTCATCCTTATATACATTTTTCAGTCTGACAGGGGATCAATCCTTGAAAGGAGACATCATCTTTCGAATTGATTGTTCGACTTTTTTTTCTGTATCTGTCAGTTGAGGTGACTCTTGGCCAATCCCCCCAGAATTGAAGACTCCGAGTGACTTTGAACCGCGGATTGCGTCACTGAGAGTGAAGGTGCACTGATCAGAATCATGCCAATCGGAGCGGGACGCGGAGAAGCGAGGTGGTCGTCATTGACCGTCCTTGTGGCTCTTTTTGTCTGCCTCTGTTTGTACAGCACCCAGTCCTTGTCCGCTTCCTCCTCCTCCTCCTCCTTCTTCCAATTGGAGAAAAAGTCCAGATCCTCCGCAGAGCTCCAGACTGAACTGGACCTTCTGGACCAGAAGGCGCAGTGTCCGAATGCAGACAAGTGGGGCACCACAGGGAGATGGAGTCATGCCGCAGTCACGAGAAGCATCAAACGCGTCGTGCAAGGGGACTACTGGGAAAAGATCACGCAAGGACGTGCGAATTGGTGCGGTTTCATGAGCATCGTTCGCATGCTCGCAGCAGTGCACCCCGAGATCTACGTGCGTCTGTTCCGACAGATCTACTGCCACGGCAAATGGCCAAAAAGGATGCAGGATACCTCCAAATGGTACCAAGAGGACAACGGATTTGACGATGCTCCAGAAACCATCATAAATATGAAGACCGGAAAACTGAGAGTCAAGGAAGACGACCTGGGTAACATGAGGGCGCCAGACGCGATTCTGGCCTACGCCCTGAACGAGGAGACCAACCTTCTGATGTCTGCAGGCCCCAGCGCAATGAAGGGAGGGTCCACGAGCGGCGCCCTGATGGACATTCTCTCAACAGTCCTGCCAGAAGGGTGCTCAGAAGCAGAGAAGATGGACGAGGGCGACATCATCGAAAAGTTGAAGCAGCTCCCGACCGTACGCACTCCCAGAGAGAGAATCGCAGCAAAGAAGGCCTCGAGAGCGGCACTTGACAAAACGCCCATCATCCTTCTCACAGAGCCGTTCTACCTGAACGCATGGATGTACGGCCCCGACCCTCCTGACGCCATGTCCTTCATGGCCCACTGGGTCCGACTCACTGCAGTCTTCAGAACAGGACCTGATAGCTGGTACGTCAGCAGCTAGAACCTTTTTTTCATCGACACTCTTTTTTTAATTTCGCAAATTCCCCTGCGACACCGCCTTCCCGCCCTGCGATCTCTCCTTGGCCTCTTTCGGTTCTGCCGGCAAACCTTGCACTGCCTCTTTCGGAAAATGTGGGGATGCATTTGAAACATCTGTGGAAGAATTTCAAAGTAAAAGGGAGTAAAAGAAGGAAAGAAGATTTAGACTATGTTCATGTATGGGTACGTCGACTCTCCGCATTTGACAGATCCTGGAAAGAAGAGAAGAAAGGCCAGACAAGAAGAGAGAAGAGAAGAGGAAAGAACAGAGGGGCGAGATAAGAAGAGGAAGAGAGGAAAGAGAGAAAAGGACAGAGGCGGGGAGAAAAGAAGCTCAAATTATGCAAGACAGAAACAATTCGCGAAGGAAATGATTAATGAAAAATCTGAAGCGAAAACACATGGACGTCTTTTCAACCGAAGGGTACCGATCGAAGTAGTTGACACTGGCAGAAGGAATCACAAAAGAGAGGCGAGGGATGTGGAGGGCCCCGCCTCTGGGCGCATGATAGTCAGGCCATCTGTCCTGGCTGAGAGAAGAATTTGCCGCATTGTGCTCGCTTCCTTCTTCGCTGTTTCCCGCCTCCCCTCTCAGCACCTCCCATGATCTAACATCTTCAAAGTATGTGATTGTAGGTCTCTCTCTCTCTCTCTCTGTGTGTGTGTGTGTGTGTGTGTGTGTGTGCGTGCGTGTTTGCCTCTTTCCTTCCTCCTGATCTTGTTTCATTCCCTCTCCTCCACAGGTACTTTGAGTATTCAGACACGAATGCCAACGAAAAGTACTCGAATGTCTTCAAAAAAGACAACCGCGTCATGAGGGACGTCGACGAGGCCCGCCTCAGGCAGATCCTCAAGGGAAACTTCGGGGCAGACTCAGTCGTATGCCACGAGGGAAAGAAGACAGGGCTCCAATACTAGCGCCCTACTCCTTGCCTCCTCATGCCAATGCGGGCAGATTATTATGTTTGACGATGCCGGGCCCAAGCGCGCTTTAAAGTTTAGGCATGTTTAAGCTTGTTAAGCTTGGAGTTTCAATGTTGAGACAGTAAATGCAAGTAGACAACCTAGCAGACAACTAAGAAATGATCGATACTAATTTGAAATCATCATTGATAACTCTGAAAAAAAGATTGCATTCTAGTAACGGGTGTGCCTAGCATGACCGATTCGATCACCAAAGGGTAACGTTTCCCTTTATTTTTCAAATTCTCAGTCAGTTCAAGTCAATAAAAAAGACTTCTAATTTCAATGCTACATGATTTATTAATCAATCAAGTTATAAGTAAAGACGCTAACTAGCACGCTAAAAATATATAAGGAGCTAATAGTTTGGAACCAATTTTTAAATTAGAATTACACGGAAAAAAGGGTATACATCTAGGTATACATTTTTTTAAATTAATGAAATTAAACGAAATAGAGATGTAACAACATGTGCAGTGCCATCAACAGCTATTAGTACTGTGTTAACATAGTTCAACACCGTACAGCAGTGAAACAACAAGTGTACAATTCAATCGAATTATCAATGCAATATCGTAGCCAAGAACAATTGTTTATTATTATAAGATATCGACTCGGAGAATAGAACAATAGTAAAGTAACATTTAAAGAAGTTAAAACAACAGTTGTTCTAGCAGTTGTTCATTCATTAAAGCTCCATTTAGGAAATTAAAATTTACTCTAGAATTTAATTGACATCAATAAATTAATTATATATCTAACATATCAACAACAATTAATTGAACAACACATTTTTCAAGTTCTGTTTGAAAACAACAACAAGTTTACTGGCAATTGATAACTGAAAAACTGTGCCATAGTATGTAATATAAATAAACTCCCTTCTTTTAACCCTTAAGTAATTTACATGCATCATGATTCTTTTTTTTAAAAAAAAGCGGCTTTCAAAAGAATCAGAAAAGTTGCCATCATCATCAAACAAATAAATGAAGAACACGCAAAACAGACAAACAAACAAACAAACAAACAAAAAATTAAACAAACAAACAAACAAACAAAGAAAGAAAGAAAAAAGGAAGGAAGGAAGGAAGGAAGGAAAGGAAAGAAAGAAGTTAAAGAAAGAAAGAAAGAAAGAAAGAAAGAAAGAAAGGAAGGAAGGAAGGAAGGAAGGAAGGAGGAGGAAGAAGAAGAAGAAGAAGAAGAAGAAGAAGAAAATAAAAAAAGAATGAAACAAAAAAAAGAACGAAAGAACCAAAGAACAAACGATCGAACGAAGAAAGACAGAAAGATAGAAAGAGAAAAAGACAAAACGGGAAACACAAGAATTTTGGCTATTTTTGGCTTCCCGATCGGAGTTTTTCACAAGCGAGGGTGTTGAGGCGAGGAAAAGGCTTGTGATTTTCTACAGCTGGCTTTTTCCTCACAGCCTTCATGCAATCAGTCAATCAATCTTCATTCCACACCACCCGGAGAAAGAGTCTGTTGTGAATGGGCTCGTCCGGTGAGAGGTCTTTCAGCTTTTTCGACTCCATACAATCGTCGTGGGACATCTGCCTGAAGTTCATCGTCATGATCGTTGAGAAGAATACAGACTTCCTAGAGAGACTCTCCTGTGATACGGAAGAGATGAAACGAGCTCCTTCAATGTGGAATTTATCCTCCAGAAAAGAGAGCTCTTTGAATTTTCTGGGAAGCTCCAGCAAAAGCGGCGGTTCTCCCCCTTTTCTTTTTTTGTTTCGTTCCTTTAACGCTGCCTTGACCTCTGCCCACACAACACTCTTCCTTCTCTCAAGTGCTGCAACAGGCGGACTTTCCTCTCTCTCTACCGACTCTCGGTGAACCTCCAAAGGCTCTGAATCAGATTCCATCACCATGCAAATCTCTCCCATTCTCTCGAACTCCGAGACTCTCTCGACTTGCCCCCTCTCCTGCAGGAGACGGACTGAAGCAGGGAGCAGCCAGTAGAGAATTCCTCTATTCGTTGGATGCAAAAGTCTCCACTTTTCGAATTCTGGATAGAACGAAACGCTTCGAGCTGTCTCTCTCTCCCACCCCGTCCACCCCAATGTGTCTTCCCCCCCCACTGCCTCCTGCAAATCGAGCTCGAGTGCCTCTAGGCAGCTTCCCTCAAGACTCCCGTCCCCCTCTCCACACACCTCGGAAACGAATTTGTCGACTGCGCGCCACACAAGAAACTCAAAGAGCTCGTAGCGATACAGAGAGGGGGCCTCACTGAACATCCTCTGGAGACTTGCTAACTTGTTTGACCTTCCTGGGAAGCCTCGAGAGACCTTGTGGCTGAACGTCTGAAGTGCTAGCTCTGGGTTAGGTAAGGAGATCCCCCCACTCTCCAACTGCTGCTGTGAGAGCTGAGGGATAAGCTGGATGTATGCGAGGAGCACGAAGAGTTGGAACCGTGCTTTCCAGTCCCAGGGACTGTTCTCCCCCTCTGCGGTCAGAGTGCTGAGAAAGACAGGCACAAGACGTGCGTGTGCCTCTGCATACTCACCCACGACCATGAGGTCCAAAAAATCAAATAGCCTCGCAAGACGGCGGTCCTCCTCAAACCTCTTTTCGGCAACTTTCCGACTCTGCTGTACTGCCTGGTCTATCGATGCTGCTACTTCGAGGCAGCCCCTTCCCATCGCTCTTGCGGTGGGGGTCTGCGTGGGTTTCTTGTTTCCGACCTCTGTCCACATCGCGTTTCTTGCTCTGAAGAATGCAGAGAGATCTTCACAGTCCACTGGGGAAGTGTCGGGGGAGAAACGGTCCGCGGCTGCACTGGCAGACTCGATACGGATACCGCTGCCACTCGCAAGGGTCGGAAGGACAGCGCTTAACTGACCGCGGAAGCCGTCAGAGAAACGGTCGGGCAACAGCGCGGAGGCCATGCCCAGAGTCTCTGCAGAGCGAGCGCGGTACCCGAGGAGCCGCTCAAGTCCGGCCTTGCATACAAGAGAGGCGAAGAGGTGACGCCGTGAGATGAGATCACTATTGGGGGGTTCCTTTGTGATCTGTTTGACAACATAGGAGCGGGAAGCAGAGACTCGAGGGGCAGAGTGCCATGCTGCGTCTTGGGTATTCTGGAGAAGGGAGAGGGCATCTTGAAGAGACGGCTTAATCTCTTGAATGAATCCCTTTAACTCTGAGACTCCTCTTTTGCTCACATCGTCGGTCAACAGGAGAAGGAGCCGAGCAGCCCCCTCGCCATCCCCCTCTTGGAGGTGATGACGAGCGCTGATTAGCAGAAGGGGGATTCTGGGTCTGATAGAAAGGTGGGGGATCTTCAGAGACAGCATTCTGATGAGAGATCGGTAGGGTAGAGAGACAGAGTCTTGTCTGTCCCTCGCGATGTGTGCAAACAAAGTCCCCTGCCACTCGACATCGCCCCATATGAAACTCCGAAGAATGTGCGCAAGAACGGCAACCGCCTTTCCGAGGTGCACTTTCTCATCGTACACGACTTCGAGGAGGCACTCTCTGACAATTTCTGCAACAAGCACAGAACCAGACTGAGATCGACTTTTAGACCAGTGCTTCTCGATTTCGTTCAATAGCCACGGACGCAGGATACGCTGACTCCAGTGGACTTGGAAGAACAGTCTCTCAAACCAGAGACACAACAGCATCAGCGCCCTCACCTCCCCAACCTCCACCTCTGCCCACGCCTCTTTCTTCTCAACCGCGTGGGCCCATCTTTTCAACAGTTGCAGCTGGTGGGTGTGCCTGCCTGACGGTGTGGGAAATCTGCATTCGAGATCTTCGGGCTCCCACCTGCTCGTGCGTCTGCCCACAAACATCGCCCATGCCATTAGATTGAAACGCTCTTTCTCCTCTGAAGCTGTGCCCCCCCCNNCCCAATTTTCTTCGCATTTCCATACGGACGGCAAGCTGCGTGAGCTCATGAATGGTGTACCACTGTTTCACTGCAAACTCCTCTCTCTGAAACCCGGTAGGCACAATTGACCCCCCCAAACCTCCTCGTTTGTTTTCTGCTTTCTGTTCCTCTGACAGTCTTGTACAGAGAGACTGCGCAGGAAGAGCGTTGACACAGGAAGAGAAATTTCCGGACTGCACGCCATAACCCGTGTTGCCGTCCTTGGCTTTGCACGTCTCAAATATCTGCGAGCGAGACAGGCAGGGAAAGTAAAATGTCAAGATACAAACGTTCGCTCAGTGGGAAACCATCAGCGCTGGGTTGTCGTTCGAGGACTCCCAGTCTACGTGCATCACGAAGAACCATGAAGAAGAATGATGAGCGCATGGATGAATGAAGAAATAAATTCACGGGCGATTGATGGTCGACTGGATTGATCGAATGATTGATTAAGTGATTGAGAGAATGGGTAAATGAATGAATGAATGAATGAATGGATGCATAAATAAATGAATGCTCAAACAAAGTGCTGCAGTTTGGACAAGCGCTTTCGTCTTCATGGAGTCAATTCCTTCATTCGACGCCGCGCTATACGCCGGCTGACCATTTGACAGATCTCGTGAGAGATTTCGGTTCTGTCTGCGAAGGAGAGACACTCCATCACCACGGCTGCCCTCTTCAGCCCATTTTCACAAAGGAATTCCCTCTGCTGTCTCCACAGACTAATGATGCTGTGCTGATACCCAGTCCATTCCTGCACTTCCCCTATGCTCTCCAGGAACGCCACCACCTCTTCCCTCTCTGATTCGACTCTTTCTGCCAGAGCAGAGAAAGACAGCATCCCTCTCTTCTGTGCGACAAGGGAGGAAGCCATCACGAGGCCTAGAGGCAGACAACCGAGAACCTTTGCAAGCTTTTCGGAACCACTGACGTCATCGGGCCTCTTTCCGAGTGTCTGAAGAAGTATCTGGGCATCTGGGAGTTGCAGTGTGTCGAGTCTCATCGTTTTGGGAGGGGGTGTCATGGGATTGGAATCATCACGAGAGGTGATCACCACTGTGCCGTTATGGTTTTTCGGAATGAAATCCCATAGAAGCTCTGGGTCTTCTAAATTGTCCACCACCAGAATCCAGTGACGGTTTCTCTCCAACCACCCACGCAGCTGAGAACTACTGGAGACTGCTACCCCCACCTCCTTGAAGTCTTCGCAAAGCTGCTCTAACTCTCTCTGCAAACGCTCAGGCGAGGCTGCGTTGATCCAAATCTTTGTCAGAGGCAACTCGCAACGGTGGAGCACCTCGCAGGCCAACTGACTCTTGCCCACCCCCCCAATTCCCGAGATGAGGATGAACGGCTCTCCCTGCACAAAACTTTCGCTGACACCCTGCCCCCCCCCCTCTTCTCTGTCACTGCCCACCCATCCTAGCAGCTGCTCCAAGGGTCCTTTTCTGCCAAAGAAAAAGTCGTCCCCTCCCTGTCCTCTACGCGGTTTCAGGCTGGGGGGATATCTTTTACGAATTTGGGGAGGCGTTACTTTTCTGTCCCCCTTCCAGACTACAGGATCTGCTTTTCCTGCATAGACCTTTATAGCACCGTCCTTTGAAACCATCACCACGAAGGCGGGCACATTCTTTGCACACTCCTGGGAAGCTGCTGCACCTAGCCCCCCCCCAGTGGAGGGTGCTGTCCCTTCGTACTTCAGACGGAAACCGGAGGCCCGAAACTCACCTGAGAGAACAAGGGAGACACAGAGAAGAGGGCAGAATGAATGCCAGTGAGACGACAGTAAGACCCGATACTTTAGAGGGAAGCAAGAGCTAGGCCCCAAACTCACCGGTTGGACCGTCAATGATGAGTGCCCCGTCGTCGTTCATCCGTTCGCACAAGTCACTCCTCCCCTCTTCAGTCTTGATGTCTTTGGGGAATTTCCGAATGTTGTCCTTGCTCACACCTCCATATGAGGTTGTTATCTGAGATGCTGCGTCCACCCCAGTCTGAGCGTCGTCACCCTTGGGAAGGAAGTCATCAACCTTGCACACAACCAGACGTGTCCCTTGGCGTCCTTCACTGTTGCCCGTCCCTGCGTACGCCTCTGCGACCTTCAAGGCCCTCAGAGCAGTTGCGTGCCATTCTGCAGGCACCTCCTTGAACAGCTGCTGCAGCCGTGGAGGGATTTCCATCTGTGAAGCAGATCGATGATGTGGGTCTGTAAACAGACAACGAAGGTCAGTCAGTTTTCTCTACAGGTACAAAAAGGTAGCTGTGCGTATGGGGAGCGTCTCGTATTAGTAGGTCCACAATTGGATTGCGATCTAGCGAGAGTGGTTGACACGATTTTGCCTGCACATTCTTCTCAGTGCAGCACAGATGTCTGCGATGCAGCTCCATCTCTTTCATCCCTCATCATTGCCTCAATTCACGTACTAGCTGACTGCATGCTATATATAGCTGTCTGAATCTGGTCGGGACCGACCAAAATGGACGCCCCAAAAGGCCCCCGGGGCATAGCCGGGATTGGCGGCTGCATGGTCCAGTTTTTTGGGGACCGACCAAAATGGACGCCCCAAAAGGCCGAAATGACTCGGCTGGTGACAGACGGTCTGCACAGCCCGGCGTGGTTCAATACGCTGATCATTTCGAGTCTCTCAGTGTGCTGAACTTGGCTCCCTTCGTCTTTGAAGTGTCCTCGCATGCAGGCGTTTACTTTCATCCTGTAGCACTCACCAAATCTGAGAAGCTTTGTGGTGCAAATCGTCTCCCGTCTCCGTAAAGGGGCAGAGAAGTTCTGCGAGGTATCTTTACCTTCCTCCTCAACTCAGAGCTGGGAGAATGAAAGGCAAGGACAAGAGGCCTGCGAATCCGGCTGTCCCCGTCCTTGGGCGCCTGGAGGGCCTGGCTACCGTCACGCGTGAAGTTGGGGACTCGATCAGACTTCGTCTATCCGAAGACACACTTCAAAGAAACACCTGTGAAGAGGCGACGACCCTGCCGATGGAGCTGGCCATACCAAAAAGTGAGTTAGAAGGGGCGAATTCTGATCGCGGTGCTGCATGGCAGACGGGTGCTCGAGTATACCCGTTCTCCACGCAAGACTTGCTTCATTCACGTCTCCGCCTCTGTCCCATCTCTGTTTGACGTTCCTCGTTTCTCTGCATTTCGTCCCACTGCTAGCTCCAACATCCAAATATCTCGATCGATAGCACATAAATTTCTCGCTGGCTGGGTAGGTGGCGGATGACCGGTCAGGGTTCTCGTGACTCAATTCCCTTTCTCTCTTGCACCTCCGCGCATGGAGAAAGGGAAGATCTTCTGCGAACCGGACCCATCATGCTCCGAGTGGGTGACTCTGTGTCTGTGAAGGCGGTGGTGAAAGACTTCGGAAAGGGTCCGACAGTGATTGTCCAGCACATGACGTTGAGCGAAGCCGGGGGGCAGGGGAGACGGGGGCACTTGGGTGGGGGGCCGCGTGTGAATGAGTTCAGACTGATGGTCGAGCAGGCAAAGGCGTGGGAGGAAAAGAAGGGGGCGGAGCGCATCCTCTCGCACGGAGACGACAAGGCATGGAACTCTGCGGCGTGGTGTGCCTTCGTTCTCTGCTGTCTCCGTTATTCCGTCTCTGCCTTGTCAACGGAAGAGGAGGAATCGGGAGGGAGGGGGGACAGTGTGAGATTGACTGAGGAGTCTTTCGAGCTTCTCTGGAAGTTCAGTGAAGCCTCACAGCGGTTGGGGAGGAGAGACTTCAGGGCTTTGTGCGGTCTGACTGATGCGAACGGGGCTGTGGCTGCAGTAGTGCAGAAACTCCTGATGCAGTGCAGTGGGAAGTTGATCTCCGCTGCAAGGGGAGGAATGAGGGGGCTCAGCAGCTCGTGTGCTGTCAAGGCAATTTCCCTTCTTGGCTGCTGGTCTGCGTTGACTCCCCGTGGGCTGAACGACTGCTTTGCGCTGTTCCGTGCGCTCTCCGTGGGTCCAGCGGGTGGGGTTCTTGCGGCACTTGCACAGACTGTGTCAGATGCAATGGAGGAGGGGCTGGCGCTCCACACGGGGAGCGTGCAGCACATGCCGTGGCATTCGCTTCCTGCACTCCCCTGCGCATTGGACTTTCTTGTTCGAGGGGGAAGCGACCCGTCGGTCGGGAAAGGGGGAGGGGGGAAAACGGCACTCCCAGTGGTCCAAAACACGTACGCGTCTGCGTCAGAGTACTTCTCTACGTACGCGAAGTTGTTGAGAGAGGACATGCATGGTGAATTGAGGCAGTTAGTGCAGAAGCTGAGGGGTGGGTCTGCACCCAGCAGGATTGAGGAGCGATTCCTCTGCCGCTGCCGGGTTGAGGGCGTGCGGACTCTCCGCGTGAGTGCCGCGGCTCGGCCCCTCGAATCGCCTTTCAATCTGTGCGTCAGTTTGAGACCGTGGAGGGCCCCGGTGAAGGGAAAGGGGAGGGGGGGGGGACGGGTGCAGGTCAAATTTGGTGAGCTTCTCTGTCTCTGTCTGGGAGACGGATTTTCCGAGCTTCTCTTTTGTACTGTTGAGGACGTTATGGAGGGAGGGGCGAGTGGAGCTCTGGTGCTCGATTTACAGCCTAGGTCTCTTCAGCAGATCGACGCGGGGGGGGAAAGCGGGAATTTGAGGGCGGGGGAACAGAGCCGCACGGCAGACGCGGGCCTGCGTGCGCTTGCAGTTTTGGGGGACAAAAGGGAGCTGTGTGCCCTCCGGTCCCCTGTGTACTACAACAGCGTGGAGCCAGTCCTTCGGTCCCTTCAGCGATGTAAGGGAGGGGAAGACGTGGAACCTCCCCCAGGCCCCTTGAGAGGTCCCTCGGTGTCTGATTTGATTGTGCAGGTGCGGGGGGAGAACGGACCCCCTGAGTATCTCCAGCACGACTGTGTGCCTCTGGAAGAGAGGGTGAGGGAGGTGGAGAGGCGCAAGAGCATACAGATGAAGCAAGAGGTCTCTCTTGACGAGAAGCAGAAGAAAGCGGTGATGGCGACGTTGTCCCATCGCCTGGCCCTCGTGCAGGGTCCCCCGGGGACGGGAAAGACATTTGTAGGCTCAATGGTTGCAGAGATGCTGTGGGACACTTTACACCAGCACTTTGAAGCAGATCAATTTGGACTCAGAGGTTCAGCCTCCTTCTCTAGAGGGCGTGCGAGTCCCGTGCTAGTGCTGACCTACAAGAATCATGCACTAGATGAGTTCTCCAAACATTGCGGTCGGGCGATGGGCTTCTCTGTGGTGGCGCGGCTTGGCAGCCGGAGTCAGGATGAGGAGCTCGAGGCGTGTTCGTTGGCATCTTTCCGGGTCAGGAATGACTCGAGACGGCAACAGATGGAGGAGGATGAGGATTTGTTGGGGGGGGGGAGGAAGCGGAAGGGGAAGGCGGCAAAGGGAGAGGGAGAATCGCTTTTCGAGAAAAGGAAAGATTTGGAGACTGAGCTTCGGCGTCTGTGTAGTGCACTCGAGGGAATGTTTGGCAACGCCAGAAAGAAGGGTGATGGCGACACAGAGGTCAGCCAGCTTGTTTGATTAAGAAGTTCCAGTAGTATCAGACTCCTCAATTTCTCCCCGGCCTGCTCTCTGCCGACCGACCCTCGTTGAATCCTAGAGGGACGCTCTAATTTGTCTCACAAAAATACGAATCGAAGCGTTTGCAGACTCAGTACTTTTTTGCATTAGAAGTTTGTCTGCACACAAAGCATACAGCGCTTTGAAAACAACAAAAGTGGCAGGAGCAGGACATGACAATGTTTTTTTCCAGTGTGACAACAGAAGGAATAACTTTCTACTTTCTCCCCCTATTTCTGTACGTTTCTCAGGACCCGTCTCTGTCCTCCCAGACCAGCGGGCATCGGCAGACCCCCGCAGACCTCGTGGTTTCCCTTCTCGGTCCGGAGGATGTTCGTGATGGGATGGGGGTAGAAGCCGTACAGAAAATCGTTGCGCTCGCAGACGTGCGCGAGCTTGCGCGGAGAAGGAAGGACAAGGCTGTCGATGAGGACAACCGGAGGTACTGGGAGGGTTTGAAGAAGGTTGTAATTGGGAGATTGGCAAGTGGGAAGGCCATCTCGTCGGTCTTCTCCGACAGGGATGAGTGGCGTCTTCTCGCTCTCGCGGTAGAGGGGTGGAAGTCTTCCCACCTCAAAAATGAGCGCGCACCCGATTCGCTCCGTACCGACCCGTTTCCGCCTCACAAGCCTCTTCCCCAAACCCAACAATCCTCGAAGAACCCCAAAGCAGCCAGCCACACAGAGAGAGTCGTCCAGGAAGGACCCTCCACTTCCTCCTTGTCCTCCTCTGGTCCCACGCGGTCCACGTGGGTGCCTGCTGTTTTGCCTGTGCCCTCTCCCTCCAATTCGACCTCTGTTGCTTTGGGGGGGACTGGAGGCAGGGTTGCGGTGTGGAAGAAAGCGGGCGAGAAAGTCTCGAGTGGTCCGTCACAGAAGACGCAGCAACACACAGGGGGGGCTCAAGGGAGAGGTTCTGAGAAGGGACATGTGGAGGAGGACGGGTCATCAGACGAGGGGGAGGAGGGGGGGGAGATAGAGGAGGATGAGGAGGCGGTGATAGAGGAGACGCGGGAGAGGAGAGAACTAGAGAATCTTCTTTGGACAGGGGGGGATAGGGGAGGGAAGAAGGGAAAGGATGGAAAGAAGGACGATGAAGAGAGAAGCAAGTTCTTCCCCATTGACTTCTCTCCCACCCGTCTCCTCCATTTTGCCCTCCAGTTGGAGTCCCAAAACAATCGTTTCATTCCCTCCCTGCCCCTTTCTGCGTCATCCTCTCAGAGCGATGCCGAGCTAGAGGCTCTCGACCCCCTCACTGACGCATAGCCGCTGGCTCTCGGTCTGATCCTCCGCAGGATTTCTCCCCAAATCAAACACCTCCGAGAGCACTCACGCACGCTCCTGAGCGTCCAGCGCCAGCTAAGAGGTGCCCAGTGCCGTTCAGATGCAGACGCATTGAAGACCCATGCCCGCGTTGTTGCGATGACGATCACCAACGCATGCATCCAGATGGATCTGCTCAGAGAGCTCCAGCCCACCGTCTGCATCGTCGAAGAGGCAGCAGAAATCAGCGAGCCCGCCCTTAGAGCAGCGCTCCCCCCTTCCGTCAAACACCTCATTCTCATAGGCGACCACGAACAGCTGAGACCGCCTGTGAACAGCTACGATCTTGTCCTTCACAACCGCTTTGATGTTTCCATGTTCGAGAGACTGTTGCAGGCAGGCTTGAGGGGCAATTGCCAACTGTCCATGCAGAACAGGATGCATCCGGAGATTTCCCGGCTTCTTTTGGATATTTATCCGCATCTGAGGGACAACCACTCGCGAGTATCCGAGATCCCCCTTCCCTTCTGCCTCAGATCCTCCCCCAGTGCCAGACACGCCATCTGGTGGGACCACGCACACCCCGAGTTAGGGGACCTGTCTGAAGGAGGAGGGGGGCCTTCGTCGACCTCCAAGAGCAACTCTAACGAGGCAGAGCTGTGCGTGCGTTTGGCCCTGCTGATCGCAGGCAACTGCGGTATGACAGTCACCATCCTTGCTGCCTATGTTGGGCAGAAGATTCTCATCCGTCGCAGGGTTGAGGACTTCGCACGGAGTGACTCCAGGCTTGCCTGAGTAGTCTACGTGGACCCCCACAGGGCCCACAAGAGGCCCCAGGAGGGGGGAATGGGCAAGGGCGAGGGGCAAGGCATGCCGGGGCCCCTCCGTCGGGAGGACCGGCGTGTGAATGTGGTGACAGTTGACGAGTTCCAGGGGGACGAGGATGACGTTGTGATTGTGTCGATGACCCGAAACAACCAGAAGAAAGGGATCGGGTTCCTTTCCAAAAGAAACAGAAGGTGCGTCGCACAGTCCCGTGCCCGCAGCCTGGTGGTGTTTGTCGGAAACGCTGCCACCTTCCGACCCGCCCCTGTATGGGGCGCTCTTGTCAACTCCCTCAGTCCTACCTCAACTCTGCAGCTCTCCTGTGACAAGCACAAGGGAAAAGCGAGACAGCTCTCCAGCAGCACCCCCGACAGTTTAGACCCGTCTGCTGAGTTGTCTCTCTGCGGAGAGCTGTGCGGTTGTGTGAAAGAATGCCGTCTGCATGAGTGCCGTCTGACCTGTCACGGGGACAATGAGAGTTTCCACAAGGCGGACCTCTGCACGGACAGTGTGCAGATGGTTTGTGAAATAGAGCCCGACAAGCACAAGTGGACTGTGCAGTGCAGAGTGCGGGAAGAGGACGGGAGCCGTGCATGCAAGTTTCCCGTCTCCGTTACGTGCCAGAAGTGTCATCGTCCCGGTAAGACGCAGTGCTCTCTGCGCAATGAACCGCTCGACTGTCAGAGACCCTGTCTGCGCACCCTTTCTTGTGGTCATGTTTGTCCGAATCGCTGTGGCGAGAGGTGTTTGGAGGCATCTGAGTGCTCTGTAGAGCAGCTCATCCCCTGCCCCCGCGACCCCTCCCACAAGGAGTTGAAGAAGCACTGCAATCAGCAGGTGGACCGTGTCGTTTGTCACTCCATCTGCAACCGCCCCCTTGCGTGTGCATACAGTCACCCGTGCACGCAGAAGTGTTCAGACCCCTGTCTGGACCCCGACAAGTGCCGTCAGTGTGAGAGGCTCCGAGAGGTAGAGGAAAGGAAGTTGGAGGAGATGAACAGAGATGTCCTCCGCATGATTCACGAAGAGGGCCAGCAAGAACTCCGGAAGCTCGAGCGCACTAACATAGTCAGACGCCGCATCACCCACGAGGACCCCGACTGGGGCGACCAGTACCTCCGAATCAAGGACCTCACCGAGCACTCCGCGCTGCAAGCGCACCACGGTGCCCTCGTCGTAGTGGACATCGAAGTCGTCGTCAACGCATCCCTAACCAAACGGTTTCACGAAGCGAAGAGACGGCTGCGTGAATGCAGACACACACGACCCCACCAGCTCGACCCAGAGTTGCTCTTTCATGGGACCACTGCCGAGGCGACGGATGCCATTTGCAAGACTGGTTTCCGGCTGCCTGAGAGGAAGGACACAAACATGTTCGGGCAGGGTGTGTACTTCGCGAGAAACTCCACGAAGTCCGCGCAGCGACTGTACACGAAGGGCAGCGGTCTTCTGATCGTCTGTGAGGTCGTGAAGGGTCGCGTTCTGAATTTGAGTGCGGGCTTCAACACGAAGATGCCGAAGTCATTGAGTGATGCCGTCAAGAAGAACAGTCAGGGAAGATGGTTCGATGTGGATCTTTCGAAGATGCAAATGGCAGGATTTGATTCTGTCATGGCCCCTAGAGAGACGACTCGGCACGGGGGGGTGCGGAACGACGAGTTGATCATCTACGATGAGGCCCTCGCCCTCCCCAAATTCGTTGTGCGCTTTGACACCTCTACGCAGGCTGCCGTTGCACCTCCACGCGTTCTTTCCTCCAGGAGGCCGCTGGTTGACCTGACCCGACCTCCTCCCTCCGCGCTGAGCGTGCCTGACTGGAACGGAACGCCCAGCAGTGGTGCATTGCGGAGGCAGGTTTTCTTCGCCTAAGGGCCCACTCCACATGGAAGGTCCAGGGAGTGGAGGTGGTGAACAACCCTCAGCTTTTGAAGGAGTTCGAGGCGGCAAGCAAGGCGCACGAACAGAAGTGCGGCTGTCGCCTTGAAGAGCACATCTGTGTGCACGGCACGCCGGAACAGAACATGATGAGCATCGCAGAGAACGGTCTCAAAGCGGGGGGGGAAGACGGTGTGCGGATTTCGAGTGGAGATGCACATGGGAGGGGCGTTTATTTGGGATGCGACCCGAACACTTCCCATAGTTATTGTAGAGGAGGCAGCAAAATGCTTCTCGTCCGAGCCCGTGTCTGCAAGAAAAGTGACCACACCACTGGATTTTTTGTTGTCAGGGAGTCTCGCCGTACGCTTCCTGCTTTTGTGATTAAGTTTGCATGGTAAAATGTGAAAGACAACTAGAAAAACAATTTTACTTGCACAAAGTTGCACTCCTTTTAGATGATGACATTATTGGGCTACAAAATATTATTTTTTCATAGTAATAGAGTTGTTGAATACCGCATACCGGTTATGACTTAAATATAACCTAGTAAATAACGGTACTCCTAGCGGTACTCTGCAATAATATTTAAACTTACCGTTTTCAGTATATTTAAGCAATTATGTATGAAAATTAAAATATGAAATGATTAGTATAACTTGAAAACTACTAGGGTTATCACAAAGAAAAAAAAAAGTAAATAATTCTCTTTGTCAGATACTTTTTTTTTCTTCTTTTTTTTTTGTCTAAAACAACTGTTGTTTAGCTATTGCATCGGTGTGTGCACAAGTGTTGCAGGCAAAAAAAAAAAAAAAAAAAAAAAAAAAGTAGATAACTCGTTTTTCTAGAGACTTTTTTTCTTTTCTTTTTTTTACTGTGACATGCCTAGGAAAACTGGGTAAAAAAAACTTTAATTGTGGTTTAATAACTTGCGGTGTTTGCTAGGGTGTTTGTCGCTGACACTATCTAGGACACTACCTATATTTAGGTGATTTGGTCGTAATATATATACACGAATAAAATTGCTTCATGAACTCTCCCTAAACTCTCGATCTGGAACAACATATTCTGTAACACATACCCGATTTTAGATCGTTGACCCTGAACGATTCCCTGAACTCCTTGAGAGTTAATTACAAATACCTAAATAAATACCTTATACCCCAGCTTATATATGGAACTTATCAATCAATCAATTAATCAATATACCTATAAATTCGGTATTTGACCCCCAAATAACGGTTATCGGTGTTATAGTAGCTAATCATGCTGCTAATACGAGCCAAAACATAATTAAATTTTAATGTGTGATATTTATATTTGTTATGATAGTACCAATCTCAACCATGGAATTGTAGTAACCCACACTGGCAGCAGGAGTCCCTAGAGGAGTCCTGTCTGCAGGGGGCGCTTACACACATATATAGGACTCTGGCCCCGCTTACGAGAGTAGTTCCGGAAAGAGTCGACTGGATGGAAAGATGGCTGCGGAAGATAACAAAAAACGAGTTAGACGATCGCGAGAAGAAGAAAGATGCATTCGGAGAAAGAATAGAGAGAAATAAAAAACTAGAAGAAAGGAGCAGAAACGATTCAAACGAAAAGACGGGGCTGGCAGGACGATGTGCACAGACAGTTCTCAAATGGAAATTGTCTCCATCTCTCGATCTTTCTTCAAAGACAGAACTGGCAGGAAGGCGGGCACAAAAATGCGAATAGATAGACAAAGAATAGGAAAGGCCCCTTTGAAGGCCCTTTCTGTTACACGAGAGTAGCGCCCAGGTCGGAACACAAAAGAAGAGCGGCGTGCAGACTGGGGGACAGCTGTTTGGCTCTAGGCTTGGCTGCGTTGCTGCGACACGGGGGAAAATTCTGGCAAGAGGGGAGAAAAAGATACAATTAGAAAAGAGGACGTGCCAGTTCTGTGAAGGATGGTTAGGGATTCAGATAGTCGAAGATGAAGTGCTTCTCGTGATGGAATATCCTGTCTTTGATAAAGAAAGAACGGAGATCGATGTACAGAAAAATAAAACAACGGTTGGACAGCAGGACAGAAGGAAGAGCCAAAAAGGCAAACGCAAAGGAAGAAGGTCCCAGGGGAGGGAAGGGAGAAAGAGATAACTCGGCGCTGTTGAATCTGTTTTCTGTTGAATGAACGATATGTGCTGCAGTGGACCATTGCGTGGGTTGGACCAAGTAGACTCAAGCGAGACCCGCGACGTGATCAATGTAAGTTTTTGTTTATCATTCTGGCCAAACAAATCCAGACAAGAAGCGAGCCGTAGAAATGATCGACAGAACACAAGGGGGGGTGCGAAGACAACACAGAAAGCAGGACAAGAGACAAAGCGCGATGCTAAGAAACGAAACCAAAAGCGTTCCCCCCAGAAGGCAGGGAGGAAGAAAGGGAAGAAGTCGCTCTCCCTCTTTATCCGGAAGAAAAAATCTTGCTTCTTCTCAATTTCCCCCCCTACAGGACAGTTAGGTGCAAGCAGAGAGGGGGGGGAAGTCTTCCTTCAAGACCATCGAGAACGAACTTTGACGTTCTTTGCTTCCCGTATCCGGATCGCTCTCAATCGCTCGCAGTTCTTTTTCTTTGTCTCTTCCTCCTTGTCCTTCCCCCCCNTTCGCTTCTCCCCCCTACCTCTTCATCCTCACTCCCCAAAACCACGTCTTTCCAAAACGACTCTTCAGCAGTCTTCAAAGGCAGCTAGCTGCGCATGAGAGATGCATGTGCAACTCTAGCAAGAAGACCATCTGGGATTGGCCCGAAAGAATCGCCGCGTCCACGGGGGTCTTCCTGTCCTCCCGACAGACCTGACTCACCAACGAGGGGGCACGAGAGAGAAGCCACTGCGCAGAGACCATCTGGTCGCACGTCACGGCAACCCGGAGCATCGATCTGCCAAGGAACGATGCCTGCATACATATCATCGCACGAACACATGAACACACCGCAAGCACCCACGCACAGAGAAAGGGAGAGAGAGAGAGAGAGAGAGAGAGAGAGAGAACGGAGAAACAGAGCAAAGAAGAGACAGACCATGCATGGGGGGACAAGGGAGGTGATCTGTGACATCTGCATGAGAAGCAAAGATCCATCAATCTTAGACTAGCTGCATGTCAAGAAAACATACGATAGTTGTATTCAATCTAGCCTGCATGAGGCAAACATTCGGTTACAGTCGTCAAACGTTTGCAATCCAAGCATGTTGCGCATGCAGACACGAAGAGACTTTTCCGTAAAGCAGCAGAGGCAAGAAGCCTTACTGGTTACAGAGCGACCCTCTTTCTCCGCCGCTCCGATGCCAAGCTTGTTGGTTTGAGCTTCCATACACAAATTCAAAAAAGAATTAAGCAAACTCCAGATCATGTTGACATACACCAATTCGACCGACCGACCGTCGAGGGATCCACCCCAAAGTCCCTGCAGAGCATCTCCATCACTCCAATGGAACAGGCGGCAACCGAAACCGCAAACAGACACGACCCTAAAGTGTCCGCCTTGTCCTAGAGCCTCCCCTTCTCCTCCCACCACTTGCGGGCCCACCACAGAGGGGGTCTCTCTGCCTTGCTCTGGTGTCTGGTTGACGGGTCACACTCTTCTTCGTCTGACTGTTCATCTGCCGGATTCGTACTAGCCCCCCCCTCTCTAGTGATCCATTCACGGAGCGATTTGGCCTGTCTGTCCGACATCGATTTATATCCGTAGGGGAACCAGACCTCTTCCCGACACATCGGACACGGGACGTATGGCCGATCTGCACTGGGATACCGGACTCTCCGCAGACACACACTGCAGAAAGTGTGTCGGCCGTTGCACTCTAAAGTCACGGGGTGGACGATAGCAGCATGGCAAATGCCGCACACTTCTTTTTCCCCCCCTTCCTGTCCTTCTTTCCCTTCCGCTCTCTCCGCTTCTAAAATGTCCTCCAGATTGTCAGTCAGAGGAGTTGACAAATCGATGGTGTACGCTCGAAGAAGAAAATCCACCGCATCCACCCTCCCCAAGTCAACAAGGGAGTCCAGGGCAGGGAATACACCTGTGCCAAAGTGCTCCACCAGTCTCTCAAAAGCAAGAACACGAGACTCATACAACGTCCCCATCTCCCCCTCCCCTTCTTCTTCCTTTTGTTTCTCCTCAAGCTGCATGTTCACACCACCAGCAGACACGGGGGGAAGAGACTTTGCGGGTTTGAGCCCCCAACCCGTTCCCCTCTGTCGCTTCACCTCTCTCTCTATTGCCCGTTTCTCCTCCTCATCCAGAATAACAGAGGACGCAGACGAATCCCCACTTAGGAATTCCGATTCGACAAAGTCCGCAAACGCACCCTGCATCCTTGCCCAAGCATGCAGACGGACAGCTTGTTCATGCAGAGAGAAACATCATGCGAATACACGCAGCGTCAATGCTCACGCACAAACCAAAGCATCAACGCTCATGCACAAACCAAAGCATCAACGCTCATGCACGCACAAACCAAAGCATCAACGCTCATGCACGCACAAACCAAAGCATCAACGCTCATGCACACACAAACCAAAGCATCAACGCCCATGCACGCACAAACCAAAGCATCAACGCTCATGCACGCACAAACCAAAGCATCAACGTACACATCGGCTGAGCAGGCAGAAGAACCAAAAAAAAGCGACATTCCAGAAGAGTGCCTGTTCATGCAACCAACTCCCTGCCAGTCAAATTCCCCTTGTCAGACTTCCCCTGCGGACGAGAAAACAAAAAAGTACCAAACATTAGCCCCACCTTTCCATCCCACAACCGGACTGCATCCCGGATTCTGCTCATGGCGCGTCTGTTCGCTGTCCCACCCCAACAGAGACCATCCGTGTCTGCTCCCATCAGAGCACGGGCACCCAACGGAACAGAGGCAGAATTACTGCGTTCAGAGATACGGGTTCGAATGAACTTTCCGTAAGTCTGGAGGACCCACGAGAGCATCGGGATGTCTGTTTTCTGCGCAGCGACTTGGGCCGCATGGAAGGTTTGGTCTACATCTGCCGCATTGGATAGGATATAAAACTTTCGGGGGTTTAAACCCAAATGCTCTAGTCTCTGCAGGGCTGTCTCTGGCGTCAGTGTACCAGAGAGAATGGAGCCAGCGACCTCAGTAAGAAAAGCGCTGTGCGACAAGATCATGTCCTGCACGCAGTCTGCGCAAAAGGTAATTCGCTTCATCTGGTCGGTGATGCACATACCCGCCCCTCCCACAAAAAGCCCATGTGCTGTCTTTTCTGCTGATAGCCCCTCTGTCAGAGACCTTTCGACGAAGTGCAGAAGAATCGTGTTCTTCTCCTCCCCATTGATGAAGTCCTCCTGAAAAAGAGTGCAAGCAGCGGCAGCCAGACGCAGAACCAATAAAATAAAGGAGATAGCACTGGCAGAGATGGCGCATCTTCTCATTCGGGAAGTGATCAGCAAGATGCATCAAATTGATCACCCACCCCCGGAAGAGCCCTTTTACGTCGGTGCTCTGCAGGTCAACGGTTGTCATCAAAAAGTTCAGCCGAGCGGCCACATGTTGCTGGGGAGGAGTCTGGGTGCAGGTCGATGGGCCGTATCCGAGAGCTCTGATGATCTCCCGAATTTCCACACCGTCTTCCAACGGAACGGGAAAAGGAAAAGGCATCGGTAGCTCTTGCTGGTCTGTCATTTCAAGAGCAGGTTATTCACGATCCGAAATTATCATCGAATTCGACGGGCCAAGCTGCACTAGACTGCTCTTTGCGACCTGCAGAAATATCTGACATATTATTTCCCTAATAATGACAGAGACGAAGAGATCGAGAGAGAATTTTTCTTGAGAATTAATTAACTTCGCGGAGATCGATGGCCCCGGAGGCTTGAATCATGTTCGCACGGAGCTCTCCGCGCCCGGGGGGCACTTACTCCACGCGACCTGCGACATCTCGCGACCGACTCCGTCTACGCGCGTGAACGCGCAAGACTCGTTCGCGGCGTCTCCACGTCTCGACGGTCTCCGAATGTCTCCGACGTATATCCGACGTATTGCGTCTCGTAATGTCTCGTATGACTCTGTCTCGTCGGCTCTCGTCAGACCATCTAGCTGTGAACGTGCCGCTAACACTGCAGCTGCAGTGCAACATGCTAACAGTAACACGAGCCACGAGGGCGTAGTTACAAGATGTATGTAGCCGTGGAGCGGCCTTTCTCTGTTGCTTTTGCTTCTTTTTTGAAGAAAATGTAAGTGGAAATGAAATGGTAGTGACAAAATTGGTGTCTTCAGACGTCCGCAGGCCACAAGAGGTTCTTCGGAAGCTGTGTGCATGGAACAGCGAGCTGTCAAGATGCTCTTCTGCAGAGACGCTCCTGGACCTGGTCGCAGAGAGAGAGATGCGGCTGAACACGGTGAACCGGGTGACTGCTCTTTTCCGTCTCGGGAAGTTGTTCCTCCAAGAGCACCCAGATGAAAGGGGAAGTGAGTCTGCGTTGAGGCGGTGGAGGAGTCTCTCGGGGGGGCGGGAGCGGGTCTTCAGGTCTCTCGTCAATGACGTCAAGCGTCTCAACTACACAGTCGCACAGCCGAAAACGCTTGCAAATGCCTTCTGGGCCCTGACGGTTTTTGGAGTCAACGACCCAGTCGCCTTCTCCCGTCTCGCTGATGCCGTCGTGCAGAGACGGGACGCCGTCAAACCCAAGGAGATGGCCTGCGTTTTGTGGTGCTTCCACCGGATGCGCTTCTACCACAGAATGCTGCTGAACGCTGCCTGCGCTCAGCTGGCAGACTTTGCAGACGAGTTTGAACCAAACAACGTGGCCCTGACCGTCTGGGCCCTCGGCAAGTTCGGTTTCTTTCATGCCGGGGCCTTTTCTGCCGTCTCCCGCACAGTCATGCGCCGAACCTCTGCATTCAGTGCGAACCAACTCGGCATGATTGCCTTGTCCATTGCGAATTTGGGGAGACGGGGGGACTTCGTGGAACTGTTTGACGTGATTGCAGAGAGCTTAGCTCGGCAGGAAGCTCTCGAGAGCCTCTCTTTGTCACAGCTGGCTAACGCCCTCGACGCGTTCGGACAGGTCCCCGTGGCCCCGGGGGACGTGACGGGGGCGTCCTACATCAGTGCACGGGCGGCTGCGGAGTCTCAGAGAGAGAGGGAGCAGGGAGAGTGGGGGTACAGCGATATGTGGGTACATGAGAGGGAGAGGGAGACAGAGAAAGACAGAACAGAGTCGGCCTCTGTGCCTGGTCTTTTCTCTCCATTGTCACGCAGCAGCAGCACGGCCCCAGCGAGCTCTCCCCCCCCCAGTCGTTGGAACGCGCTGTTTCGTGCTGCGTCTGAGAGGGCTCAGTTGGGGTTGCATGGAAGGTTTGGCATAGAGGGGGGTAGGGGGCGGGTGGGATTAGACGAAGCGGCCAAACTGTTTCTCTGTCTTTCAGTAGGACGCGTGCAGACTTCTGCACAGACAGGAAGAGGGGGGAGGGACACAGAGACAACATCGCGTCTCGCAATTCTCTTAGATGAAGCTGCTGATGTTCTGTCTGAGAGAGATCGGAGGAGTAAAGAGCGGTTGCGGGATTGTGACGTTGCGCTTCCTGCGTCCTCGTCTGTTGGTAAGGGGGAGGAGGAGCATGAGGAGAAGATTGAGGAGACGATGAGGGCAGCTCAGAGAATTCTGGAAGCGTATGGATGTCATCAACACTCACTTCCCCCCCCTCGTCTTTTGTCCTGCTGCATCCGTGCACTTTCCGTCGCTGCAGAAGTATCCCTTGCAAGAACAGCGCACTCTAGCGCTGTGTCTGCCTCTCTCGCACAGAGGGCGGCTGCTGCGTTGATGGGTTTGAATTATGTGGGAGTCCTGTCTCCCTCCGCCCAGCTTCCGTTGATGCGGCTTCTTTCAGTTCATCTCTCGGGTCTTTGTTCTCAACCGGTAGAGGGGGGGGGGCACAGAGGGAGAGGCCTGGGAATCAGCAACACAGACCTCGCCAGATTCACACCCTGTGTTGCTGCAGTTGCTTCTCTTGGTCACATTGACTTAGAACTGCTTGAAGAGAGAGGAGGGGAAATCGGGAAGGAAGCAAAAAGACGGGACGCTTCAACGATGTTACCAGACGAGATCGAGGTAGTAAGAGAAGCAAGAAGACTTGCTGTTCTCTGTCTCCGTGCAAGTGTGGAGTGTTTCGAGTCGATAGCTCGGTCAGGAGGGGTGTCTCGTCTCTCCCTGGCACTGACGGAGGGCTCCCTGCACCTTCTGAGTGGGCCCTTTTGGGCAGCAGTGGTGTCGGGGGGGGTGAGGAATCCTGAAGGCCTGTCTGTGTGTGAACGCGCGGAGGCGCTGGTGATGACTCTGCCGCCTGACAGAATTGCAGGACATGTGCAGGCGGCACAGAAAATCACGTGGGCTCTCCATGGATTGAAGACAGTCAGACGGGAGCGTGTGGGGGGAGTTGCTGAAGGGAAGAGGGAGTCCTTTCAGAGAATTGAGGGAGAAGGACAAAGACAAGAGGAAGAAGAGGGGGAAAGTCTTTCTGAGAGAAGAGATTTGACTAATGAAAGTGAAGAGTCTGGCTCTACGTCTGGAGGCTGGCTTGAGAGTCTGTCTGTGCTCTCGAGACATGAGAGGTCGATGAGTGCACACGACTTTCGAGCCTCAACATCCAGGTTGCATGTGATGGTGGGTGGGTTGTCTCTTGTTTATTTCCCCCCTTTTTTTTCTGTCATCATCCTTCCTTGCCTTCTTTTCTTCCACCCGTTCCCTGTTCTTCGTTCCTTTCCACCGTCCCCTCTCTTCTCTTCGCTTTCTTCCCTTCATTTGCTTCCGTGGCTGCTGGCTTCCTTTCTATGTTCGTTCCTGCTCTCCTGTTCATCGTAACCCATACATGCTTTGCTTAAGCACTTTGTTGTACTTGTTTGCGCATGAAGCAGGCAACTGCAGTCTCTGTGTGAGAAGGGAAGACAATCCTGCGCCCTCCTTATCTTTGTGTTCCTCTCTTCTCTTCTCTTTCGCGTTGAGAAGAGACCGCCTCACTCCCTCGTCTCTTCCTTCCCCCCTCACGTACAGTGGACAGTCTTTCAACAAATTCTCTTTCCCTTTCCGCCAATCGATTGTTGGAAGAGTGCGCTCAGAATGATCTGCATTCACAAGATTTCGTTTTCTTTTTTCTTCCCTCACTCAGCCAGTCCGACCGGAGAAAAAGAGGTACAGAGGAGAACCAATTCTCTCAACTCCTTTTCACTTCCTGACAATTTATTGAAGTTTCAAAGACAAGAAGTTCACTTGACCGTCAGATCGGAAGGAGGAGGAAAAACTTTCAATATCCACTATACCAGGAAGCATGTTGCTTACTTGTCTTCCCTTCCTCCTCTCAACTCAAATACCCCCTCGAGATGATCGTCAGGTTTCTTTTTTTCATGGTCGGTTGCTCAATTCTGAAGCATCTCTGCTTCCTCGCACCTCCTCTTCTGACTCTGCAGGTTGCTGGACACCTTCGCGAGCGGTTCCCAACTTACGCGGACCTCTACTCTGTCTGTCCTGAGCTCCAAGAACAGACCTCCTCTGCGCCTTTGCCATCTGAGTGTGTGGATTGGAGGATGGAGGAACCGGTTGGGGGCGCGGGGATGTTGGTGGATATTGCTGTCCCCTCTCTCCGGCTGGCTGTGGAGGTGGACGGTGCTTCGCATTTTCTTGTCCGGGCAGACGCAGCTGCAGAGAATAAATACTCGCATGATGCGTATTTTGGGGACCCCTCTCTAACATCAAGAAATGTAGGGGGTCCGATAGGAAGTGGCGAAGTACAGAGCCTTGCCGGAGTGTCAGATGAGATGGCCCACACAGAAACCCATCAGATGATGAGCCTGCAGCACAAAAGTAGAAGCGGCCGACCTGGAGAGGGACGGCCCCCTGTGCACACACGGAAACCCTTTCAAGTGCCTTCCCCTGTCCCTACCCGTTCTCGAAAGGAAGTTGCTGTCCAAAACGCACCTCATGTCGAGACCGCCTGCCGCCTCCTAACTACATCTGTAAGAGACGGCCCCGGCAGGTCCCTTCTGGAAAAGGGCCCCGGCCGAGACACGGAAGTCTTGGAGATGCCGGCCGAGCCTTTCAATGCCCCCCTGCCCCCTCCTCTATCCCCCAGGAGGCCAATTTCAGAGAGAGGCAATCTCCCACAGAACCCCCCTACCATTCCGCACCAGGATACAAACGAAGCACAAAGACATTCCCACACCTCCATGTGCAGCACGCCCCTTCACGATGCACACCCCCAAAACCCAAGTTATTTCAGAAGAGAGGGAAGAGCAAAAATGCAAGGCCGTCCTGTACTTGCACATCTGCCTCCGACGCCCTCTTCCGTCTCTCCTCTTCCCCCAGCCCCTCCTGCGTCCTCTCGTGTGGGAACCCCCCCCCTCCCCCCTCGGCAGTCCCCCCGTCCAAGTCGTGTGCCTCAAAAGGTCGTTGAAGGGGCGCAGAAACAGACAGTCAATTCCCCCCAGACTCCTCGAAGGATTCCTGCGCACGGAGTAGATGAAGCCATTCCGACTCCGTCCCTGGGTGGGCCTCTGAAGCAGCGTCTCCGTCTCCACGGGCGTTCTGTATTCAAGCATTGGTTCCTTCAGAGGGACGGCTGGAGGGTCGTTAGTCTGCACCTGCCTTCGTACTTATTGGACACACGGGCCGACAAGAGGGAGCTAGATGTCGTGGTGGAAGAATCCTTGAAAGCTTCCGTCAGATCGTGGGAAAATTCGACTGAGAGCCACGAAAGAGCCAATCCCGATTCTTGAAAGCAGTCTTTACCTAGGTTTTTTACGATGAATGCACTAGCTGAGGACGCACCAAATGTTTGTAACTGCACAGTCAGTGCAGACCAGTACCTAGACCAGCATGCAGTACGCACAAGTGATTGATTGAGGCTTGAAAAGGTAGTGTATGTTTCAAGTTTGAAGCATGCAGAGTGAGCTTGCTTTAAATGTATATACACAGTTTTTTTGCTCTACATAGTTTGTATACTTTTAAGCGTAGGACATCAAAACAAGATGAAGAAATAAAAAAAAAAGTTAAACACAAAATTGTTACACAAAATGTTTATAACTATTAAATATTAATTGGAAAAAATGGTTTTAAAAGGCGGTTGCTTAAGCATATCTGGTAGTACACTGTGTAAACCTCACAAAAAAAACCCTAGAAAAAACCGAACAAATATTTTTTCGTTTTTTTAACGTAAAATACCACTGGGGCTATATGCTATACCAAGACCAACTCAATTTGGCACGATTACGATTGCGATTGCAAATATGAACAATATTTTTATCGCGCAAACAGTCTTTTGAGACTTGCAACATGTTTTTGATAATATTCGTAAAGTCTGTACAAATTTTTAAGTTCGTACGCGCGACCGATTATGTTTGCCAACAGTATGAAAATTTAAAGCCGGGCGGCCCCGGAAACCCAAAAAATTGAGTCCTGATTTTGAATTTTCATATTTTTTGCAAACGTAATCGGTCGTGCGTACGAACTTGAAAATTTGCACAGATTTCACGAATATTATCAAAAACATGTTGTAAGTCTCAAAAGACTGTTTGCGTAATAAAAATATTTTTCATATTTGCAATCATAATAAATCATAATCGTAATTAGCTGTATGGGTTTGCTAAATTAAGTTGGTCTTGGTATATTAAAAATGACCTCCCTGAACTTAACTACCACTTGAAAGTTTAAGCCGCATTTTTGGATAAGCTTGAAAGTCTGCGCTGCAGACGCGGATCATTTACGGTATCTTGAAAGCCAAAGCCTACCAAAGCTGCATATCTGGACGGTGTCTTAAACATCTACGCCGCAGGTATGAACGGTGTCTTGAGAAACGATGCTGCAGATAGAGATCATCTTGATTATATTTTTTCAAGTGGCACTTAGGTTTAGGGAGGTATTAAAAATCATATGTAGTGTTACATATTATTCTTTATGTTATGTTAATGTTTCTAGTGATGTTTTGCCTAGTAGAGGCCTTTAGAAGTGATACGCGTGTTTTAAGATTCAGCTCAAAACTTTTGAGTTAAAGACTCTTTTGAAAAGAGCGACCCCGGCCTGCGCGGCCGCCGGCAGCCGGATCCACCCCCGATGCGCGCCGCCCATGGGAAGGGGGCACTTATATAAATAGAATCGATTTGGCCCACAAATTATCGATATAAGACTTGACGCCAGTCATACAACCATATACAACCGTCCGTTTTTTTCTTTCCGGGGTTATTTGCATGCAAGCGTATCGTTTTTAGCAGTTGGGCGCATGACTTCACGATCATAAGATCAATATAAGATCATCACATGAATTCACATGATCATCACAAGTATACTAAGCTCGATCATTGAAAGTGACACAACCTCTGCGTATAATGGACAAGAAATCGATTACAGAGATATATGAGGATCAGGCGGTTTTGCTGACTCGGATCGTGATATTGATATGTGAGGGCTAACAACACATTTTCGCCCTAAAGCTCAGTCTGACAGTGTTTGGTAAGGGTATTTGTGTGACTTTTCTCCTTTGCTCCTGGCCAGCAGCAAGGCAGAAAAGTGTAGGCATTCTCTTGCACACGCCTCCTTATCGGATGTCTTTGCTTCTCTTTGCTATATAGTCATTCTGTTTTATAGATACGCTGGATTCTATTTGTTTCAGCGATGTTTCTCCCAGTGAATTCTTCCCCTGAAGTTTATTCACCCCTACTTTTTTATCTTCCTCTGCAGAGAAATGCCTCACTGAAGGGCCTGGACATCCTTGAAACGTGATTTAGCGACCTTCCAAATATTGTTTGGGCACTGAACAACGAAAGAATAAGGTTGATTGATCCCTTTCCATCCCCTTTTCTTCGTTTCCAGCCCACCATCTTCACCTGTTCCTTTGCTCCTTATAACCGGATTTCCTGTAGAACTACAAGTCACCCTTTCTTCTCCTTACTTTCACTCTTTCAATTTCTAACTTATTTTCTCAATGCCTTCTTTCTCGCCTTTCTGGAGGCTCTCATGCCAACCAATTCCAACAGACAGTGTCACTGTAAGCAACGAGTTGGCCAGGAAGACAAGACACCAAGTCAACGCGCTCTTTCCGTCGGGCTCAATCAGTATATTAGTACAGAGGCGGGTGTAATCGAGAGAGAAGAGCGACGATCAGAGAAAAGAGAAAAGAGAAGAAGAAAGACTATGCAGTGCGCATGGGAAATCAATAAAGGCTTAGCAAGCCGGTATAGAGAACTCTGAAAAGAAAGATATGCAGTCGTTGAGAAGGAATGAAGTATAGCCTAACCTGACCCCCGACATGCTTTGTGTGTGCATGCAGGTGAGACTGTGTGCGCATAGGGGGGAAGGCGAGAGTGGTTCGATTCTGGCGCTTCAGCCGGGGAACTCTAAATCAGATTGGGACGCCGCTTCGATGAGGAAGTGCGACAGGTTAGGTGTTAGGCCAGAGTATGAATTAATTTGATGATGCACTGGCATGGTGTGTCAAGCAAAGAGCATTGTTCTATCAGTAGGAGTTCCGACGTGACTATGCATATCACGGTGTTGAGGATCACCTGAAGATACAGTAGACTTGCGAGGATGGGGCAAGTTGCTAGCATCGCTCTTTACTTTTTGTTTTGTTTTGTTGCTGTGTTCTCTTATGTCTTTTGTTTTCTTGTTCGTGTTTCTCTTTTGGTCCTCTTTGTCGATGCTTCGTTGTGTGTATGCGTGTGCATGGGCTTGGGTGAGGGGAATGGAAGATGAGAAAGGAGGTAAGACACTTATTAGAGGTGCCTTTTTACATCGGGCTCAATCAACACAGAGGCGGGTGTGATCGAGAGAGAAGAGCGATGATCAGAGAAAAGAGAAAAGAGAAAAAGAAAGACTGCGTAGCGCACATGGGAAATCAATATAGCAAGCTGGCATAAAGAACTCTGAAAAGAAAGACCTGCGGTCGTCGAGAAGGAATGGAGTGTAGCCTGGCTTGACCCTTGACATGCTCTGTGTGTGCATGCAGATGAGACTGTATGCGCATGGGGGGAAGGTGAGAGTGGTCTAGAGAGTGGTTCAATTCTGGTGCTTCGGCCGGGAGACTCTGATTAGGATGCCGCTTCAATGGGGAAGTGCGACAGGTCGGGAGTCAGGCCAGAGTGTGAATTGTTTTGATGATGTACGGGCATGGTGTGTTAAGCAAAGAGCGTTGTTCTATCAGTAGGAGTTCCGACGTGACTATGCATGTCACGGTGTTGAAGATCACCTGAAGATACAGTGGACTTGCGAGGATGGGGCAAGTTGCTGGCATTGCTCTTTGCTTGTTGTTTTGTTTTGTTTTGTTGCTGTGTTTTCTTATGTCTTTTGTTTTCTTGTTCGTGTTTCTCTTTTGGTCCTCTTTGTCGATGCTTCGTTGTGTATATGCGTATGCATGGGCTTGGGTGAGGGGAATGGAAGATGAGAAAGGAGGTAAGACACTTATTAGAGGTGCCTTTTTACATCGGGCTCAATCAGCACAGAGGCGGGTGTGATCGAGAGAGAAAAGCGACAATCAGAGAAAAGAGAAAAAAGAAGAAGAAAGACTGCGTAGCGCACATGGGAAATCAATCTAGCAAGCTGGCATAAAGAACTCTGAAAAGAAAGACCTGCGGTCGTCGAGAAGGAATGGAGTGTAGCCTGGCCTGACCCTTGACATGCTCTGTGTGTGCATGCAGATAAGACTGTATGTGCATGGGGGGAAGGTGAGAGTGGTCTAGAGAGTGGTTCAATTCTGGTGCTTCGGCCGGGGGACTCTGATTGGGATGCCGCTTCAATGGGGAAGTGCGACAGGTCGGAAGTCAGGCCAGAGTGTATCACTGAATTGTTTTGATGATGTACTAGCATGGTGTGTCAAGCAAAGAGCGTTGTTCCATCAATAGGAGTTCTGACGTATGCTTATCACGGTGTTGAGGATCATCTGAATATACAGTGGACTTGCGAGGATGGGGCAAGTTGCTGGCATCGCTCTTTGCTTGTTGTTTTGTTTTGTTTTGTTGCTGTGTTTTCTTGTGTCTTTTGTTTTCTTGTTGGTGTTTGTCTTTTGGTCCTCTTTGTTATGCGTGTGCACTGGCTTGGGTGAGGGGAACGGAAGTCTTAGATGAGAAAGGAGGCAAGACACTTATTAGAGGTGCCTTTTTATGTTGGGCTCAATCAGCACAGAGGCAGGTGTGATCGAAAGAGAAGAGCGACGATCAGAGAAAAGAGAAAAAAGAAGAAGAAAGACTGCATACGTAGCACGCATGGGAAATCAATCTAGCAAGCTGGCATAGAGAACTCTGAAAAGAAAGACATGCGGTCGTCGAGAAGGAACGGAGTGTAGCCTGGCCTGACCCCCGACATGCTTTGTGTGTGCATGCAGGTGAGACTATGTGCGCATGGGGGGAAGGCGAGAGTGGTTCGATTCTGGCGCTTCGGCCGGGGGACTCTGATTGGGACGCCACTTCGATGGGGAAGTACGACAGGTCAGGGGTCAAGCCAGAGTGTGAATTGATTTGATGATGCACTGGCATGGTATGTCAAGCAAAGAGCGTTGTTCCATCAGTAGGAGTTCAGGATCATCTGAATGTACAGTGGACTTGCGAGGATAGGGCAAGTCACTGGCATTGCTTTTTGCTTGTTGTTTTATTTTGTTTTGGTTTGTTGGTTTTTCTTGTTTTCTTTATTTTCTTATTGGTGTTTCTCTTTTGGTCCTCTTTGTCTATGCTTCGTTGTATGTATGCATGTGTACTGGCTTGAATAAGGGGAACGGAAGATGAGAAAAGAGGCAAGACACTTATTAGAGGTGCTTTTTTACGTTGGGCTTAATCAGCACAGAGGCGGGTGTGATCGAGAGAGAAGAGCGACGATCAGAGAAAAGAGAAAAGGGAAGAAGAAAGACTGCGTAGCACGCATGGAAGATTAATCTAGTAAGCTTGCATAGAGAACTCTGAAAAGAAAGACATGCGGTCGTCGAGAAAGAATAGAGTGTAGCTTGGCCTGACCCCCGACATGCTTTGTGTGTGCATGCAGGTGAGACTGTGTGCACATGGGGGGAAGGCAAGAGTGGTTCGATTCTGACGCTTCAGCCGGGGGACTCTGATTGGGATGCCGCTTTGATGGGGAAGTGCGACAGGTCAGGGGTCAGGCCAGAGTGTGAATTGTTTTGATGATGCACTGGTATGGTGCTAGGCATAGTGTGTCAAACAAAGAGCGTTGTTCCATCAGTAGAAGTTCCGATGTGTGCGTGTCACGGTGTTGAGGATCACCTGAAGGTACAGTGGACTTGCGAGGATGAGGCAAGTTGCTGGCATCGCTCTTTACTTTTTGTTTTGTTTTGTTTTATTGCTATGTTTTCTTGTATGTTTTGGTTTCTTGTTGGTGTTTCTCTTTTCGTCCTCTTTGTTTATGCTTCGTTGTGTGTATGCATATGCGTAGGCTTGGGTGAGGGGAATAGAAGATAAGAAAGGAGGCAAGACACTTATTAGAGGTGCTTTTTTACGTTGGGCTCAATCAGCATAGAGGCGGGTGTGATCAAGAGAGAAGAGCAATGATCAGAAAAAAGAGAAAAAAGAAGAAGAAAGACTGCGTAGCGCACATAGAAGATCAATCTAGCAAGCTTGCATAGAGAACTCTGAAAAGAAAGACATGCGGTTATCGAGAAGGAATGGAGTGTAGCCTGGCTTGACCTCCGACATGCTTTGTATATGCATGCAGGTGAGACTGTGTGCGCATGGGAGGAAGGCGAGAGTGGTTCGATTCTGTTGCTTCAGCCGGGGAACTCTGATTGGGACGCAGCTTCGATGGGGAAGTATGACAGATCGCGGGTCAGGCCAGAGTGTGAATTGATTTGATAATGTACTGGTATGGTGTGTCAAGCAAAGAGCATTGTTTCATCAGTAGGAGTTCCGACATATGTGTGTCACAGTGTTGAGGATCACCTAAATGTACACTGTCAGTGGACTTGCGAGGATGGGGCAAGTCGCTGGCATCGCTCTTTACTTATTATTTTGTTTTGTTTTGTTGCTGTGTTTTCTTGTATATTTTATTTTCTTGTTGGTGTTTCTCTTTTGGTCCTCTTTGTCTATGCTTCGTTGTGTATATGTATATGCGTAGGCTTGGGTGAGGGGAACGGAAGATAAGAAAAGAGGCAAGACACTTATTAAAGGTACGGCCTTTTTACGTCGGGCTCAATCAGCACAGAGGCGGGTGTGATCGAAAAAGAAGAGCGACGATCAGAGAAAAGAGAAAAGAGAAGAAAAAAGACTGCATACGTAGCGCGTATAGGAAATCAATCTAGCAAGCTTGCATAGAGAACTCTGAAAAGAAAGATATGCGGTCGTCGAGAAGGAATGGAGTATAGCCTGGCCTGACCCCCGACATGCTTTGTGTGTGCATGCAGGTGAGACTATGTGCGCATGGGGGGAAGGCGAGAGTGGTTCAATTCTGGTGCTTTGGCCAGGGGACTCTGATTGGAACGCCGCTTCGATGAGGAAGTGCGACAGGTCGGGGGTCAGGCCAGAGTGTGAATTGATTTGATGATGCACTGGCATGGTATGTCAAGCAAAGAGCGTTGTTCGATCAGTAAGAGTTCCGATGTGTGCGTGTCACGGTGTTGAGGATCACCTGAAGCTACAGTGGACTTGCGAGGATGGGGCAAGTCACTGGCATCGCTTTTTGCTTGTTGTTTTATTTTGTTTTGGTTTGTTGGTTTTTCTTGTTTTCTTTGTTTTCTTATTGGTGTTTCTCTTTTGGTCCTCTTTGTCTATGCTTCGTTGTATGTATGCATGTGTACTGGCTTGAATAAGGGGAACGGAAGATGAGAAAAGAGGCAAGACACTTATTAGAGGTGCTTTTTTACGTTGGGCTCAATCAGCACAGAGGCGGGTGTGATCGAGAGAGAAGAGCGACGATCAGAGAAAAGAGAAAAGGGAAGAAGAAAGACTGCGTAGCACGCATGGAAGATCAATCTAGTAAGCTTGCATAAAGAACTCTGAAAAGAAAGACATGCGGTCGTCGAAAAAGAATGGAGTGTAGCTTGGCCTGACCCCCGACATGCTTTGTGTGTGCATGCAGGTGAGACTATGTGCACATGGGGGGAAGGCAAGAGTGGTTCGATTCTGACGCTTCAGCCGGGGGACTCTGATTGGGACGCCGCTTTGATGGGGAAGTGCGACAGGTCGGGGGTCAGGCCAGAGTGTGAATTGATTTGATAATGCACTGGCATGGTATGTCAAGCAAAGAGCGTTGTTCGATCAGTAGGAGTTCCGATGTGTGCGTGTCACGGTGTTGAGGATCACCTGAAGGTACAGTGGACTTGCGAGGATGGGGCAAGTCACTGGCATCGCTTTTTGCTTGTTGTTTTATTTTGTTTTGGTTTGTTGGTTTTTCTTGTTTTCTTTATTTTCTTATTGGTGTTTCTCTTTTGGTCCTCTTTGTCTATGCTTCGTTGTATGTATGCATGTGTACTGGCTTGAATAAGGGGAACGGAAGATGAGAAAAGAGGCAAGACACTTATTAGAGGTGCTTTTTTACGTTGGGCTCAATCAGCACAGAGGCGGGTGTGATCGAGAGAGAAGCGCGACGATCAAAGAAAAGAGAAAAGGGAAGAAGAAAGACTGCGTAGCACGCATGGAAGATCAATCTAGTAAGCTTGCATAGAGAACTCTGAAAAGAAAGACATGCGGTCATCGAGAAAGAATGGAGTGTAGCTTGGCCTGACCCCCGACATGCTTTATGTGTGCATGCAGGTGAGACTGTGTGCACATGGGGGGAAGGCAAGAGTGGTTCGATTCTGACGCTTCAGCCGGGGGACTCTGATTGGGACGCCGCTTTGATGGGGAAGTGCGACAGGTCAGGGGTCAGGCCAGAGTGTGAATTGTTTTGATGATGCACTGGTATGGTGTGTCAAGCAAAGAGCATTGTTCCATCAGTAGGAGTTCTGACGTGACTGTGCATGTCATAGTGTTGAGGATCACCTGAAGGTACAGTGGACTTGCGAGGATGGGGCAAGTCGCTGGCATCGCTCTTTGCTTATTATTTTGTTTTGTTTTGTTGCTGTGTTTTCTTGTATGTTTTGGTTTCATGTTGGTGTTTCTCTTTTCGTCCTCTTTGTCTATGCTTTGTTGTGTGTATGCATATGTGTAGGCTTGGGTGAGGGGAACGGAAGATGAGAAAAGAGGCAAGACACTTATTAGAGGTACGGCCTTTTTACGTCGGGCTCAATCAACACAGAGGCGGGTGTGATCGAGAGAGAAGAGCAACGATCAGAAAAAAGAGAAAAGAGAAGAAAAAAGACTGCATACGTAGCGCGCATGGGAAATCAATCTAGCAAGCTTGTATAGAGAACTCTGAAAAGAAAGACATGCGGTCGTCGAGAAGGAATGGAGTATAGCCTGGCCTGACCCCCGACATGCTTTGTGTGTGCATGCAGGTGAGACTATGTGCGCATGGGGGGAAGGCGAGAGTGGTTCGATTCTGGCGCTTCGGCCGGGGGACTCTGATTGGGACGCAGCTTCGATAGGGAAGTGCGACAGGTCGGGGGTCAGGCCAGAGTGTGAATTGATTTGATGATGCACTGGCATGGTATGTCAAGCAAAGAGTGTTGTTCCATCAGTAAGAGTTCCGATGTGTGCATGTCATGGTGTTAAGAATCACCTGAAGCTACAGTAGACTTGCGAGGATGGGGCAAGTCACTGGCATCGCGTTTTGCTTGTTGTTTTGTTTTGTTTTGGTTTGTTGGTTTTTCTTGTTTTCTTTGTTTTCTTGTTGGTGTTTCTCTTTTGGTCCTCTTTGTCTATGCTTCGTTGTATGTATGCGTGTGCACTGGCTTGAATAAGGGGAACGGAAGATGAGAAAAGAGGCAAGACACTTATTAGAGGTGCTTTTTTACGTTGGGCTCAATCAGCACAGAGGCGGGTGTGATCGAGAGAGAAGAGCGACGATCAGAGAAAAGAGAAAAGAGAAAAAGAAAGACTGCGTAGCGCACATGGGAAATCAATCTAGTAAGCTTGCATAGAGAACTCTGAAAAGAAAGACATGCGGTCGTCGAGAAAGAATGGAGTGTAGCTTGGCCTGACCCCCGACATGCTTTGTGTGTGCATGCAGGTGAGACTGTGTGCACATGGGGGGAAGGCAAGAGTGGTTCGATTCTGACGCTTCAGCCAGGGGACTCTGATTGGGATGCCGCTTTAATGGGGAAGTGCGACAGGTCAGGGGTCAGGCCAGAGTGTGAATTGTTTTGATGATGCACTGGTATGGTGCTAGGCATGGTGTGTCAAACAAAGAGCGTTGTTCCATCAGTAGAAGTTCTGACGTATGCCTGTCACAGTGTTGAGGATCACCTGAAGGTACAGTGGACTTGTAAGGATGGGGCAAGTCGCTGGCATCGCTCTTTGCTTATTATTTTGTTTTGTTTTGTTGCTGTGTTTTCTTGTATGTTTTGGTTTCGTGTTGGTGTTTCTCTTTTCGTCCTCTTTGTCTATGCTTCGTTGTATGTATGCATATACGTAGGCTTGGGTGAGGGGAACGGAAGATAAGAAAAGAGGCAAGATACTTATTGGAGGTACGGCCTTTTTACGTCGGGCTCAATCAACATAGAGGCGGGTGTGATCGAGAAAGAAGAGCAACGATCAGAAAAAAGAGAAAAGAGAAGAAAAAAGACTGCATACGTAGCACGCATAGGAAATCAATCTAGCAAGCTTGCATAGAGAACTCTAAAAAGAAAGACATGCGGTCGTCGAGAAGGAATGGAGTATAGCTTGGCCTGACCCCCGACATGCTTTGTGTGTGCATGCAGGTGAGACTGTGTGCGTATGGGGGGAAGGCGAGAGTGGTTCAATTCTGGTGCTTTGGCCAGGGGACTCTGATTGGGACGCAGCTTCGATAGGGAAGTGCGACAGGTCGGGGGTCAGGCCAGAGTGTGAATTGATTTGATGATGCACTGGCATGGTATGTCAAGCAAAGAGTGTTGTTCCATCAGTAAGAGTTCCGATGTGTGCATGTCATGGTGTTGAGGATCACCTGAAGGTACAGTGGACTTGCGAGGATGGGGCAAGTCACTGGCATCGCTTTTTGCTTGTTGTTTTGTTTTGTTTTGGTTTGTTAGTTTTTTTTGTTTTCTTTGTTTTCTTGTTGGTGTTTCTCTTTTGGTCCTCTTTGTCTATGCTTCGTTGTATGTATGCGTGTGCACTGGCTTGAATAAGGGGAACGGAAGATGAGAAAAGAGGCAAGACACTTATTAGAGGTGCCTTTTTACCTCGGGCTCAATCAGCATAGAGGCGGGTGTGATCGAGAGAGAAGAGCGACGATCAGAGAAAAGAGAAAAAAGAAGAAGAAAGACTGCGTAACACGCATGGGAAATCAATCTAGTAAGCTTGCATAGAGAACTCTGAAAAGAAAGACATGCGGTCGTCGAGAAGGAATGGAGTATAGCCTGGCCTGACCCCCGATATGCTTTGTGTGTGCATGCAGGTGAGACTATGTGCGCTTAGGGGGAAGGCGAGAGTGGTTCGATTCTGACGCTTCGGCCGGGGGACTCTAATTGGGACGCCACTTCGATGGGGAAGTGCGACAGGTCAGGGGTCAAGCCAGAGTGTGAATTGATTTGATGATGCACTGGCATGGTATGTCAAGCAAAGAGCGTTGTTCCATCAGTAGGAGTTCTGACGTATGCTTATCACGGTGTTGAGGATCAGCTGAAGCTACAGTGGACTTGCGAGGATAGGGCAAGTCACTGGCATCGCTTTTTGCTTGTTATTTTGTTTTGTTTTGGTTTGTTGGTTTTTCTTGTTTTCTTTGTTTTCTTGTTGGTGTTTCTCTTTTGGTCCTCTTTGTCTATGCTTCGTTGTATGTATGCGTGTGCACTGGCTTGAATAAGGGGAACGGAAGATGAGAAAAGAGGCAAGACACTTATTAGAGGTGCTTTTTTATGTTGGGCTCAATCAGCACAGAGGCGGGTGTGATCGAGAGAGAAGAGCGACGATCAGAGAAAAGAGAAAAGAGAAAAAGAAAGACTGCGTAGCGTACATGGGAAATCAATCTAGCAAGCTGGCATAAAGAACTCTGAAAAGAAAGACCTGCGGTCGTCGAGAAAGAATGGAGTGTAGCTTGGCCTGACCCCCGACATGCTTTGTGTGTGCATGCAGGTGAGACTGTGTGCACACGGAGGAAGGCGAGAGTGGTTCAATTCTGACGCTTCGGCTGGGGGACTTTGAATCAGATTGGGACGCCGCTTCGATAGGGAAGTGCGACAGGTCGGGGGTCAGGCCAGAGTATGAATTGTTTTGATGATGCACTGGCATGGTGTGTCAAGCAAAGAGCGTTGTTCCATCAGTAAGAGTTCCGACGTGTGCGTGTCACGGTGTTGAGGATCACTTAAACATATAGTGGACTTACGAGGATGGGGTAAGTCGCTGGCATTGCTCTTTGCTTGTTTTGTTTTGTTTTATTACTGTGTTTTCTTGTGTGTTTTGGTTTCTGGTTGGTATTTTTTTTTTTGTCCTCTTTGTTTATGCTCCGTTATGTGTATGTGTATGCACTGGCTTGGGTGAGGGGAATGGAAGATGAGAAAAGAGGCAAGACACTTATTAGAGGTGCCTTTTTATGTCGGGCTCAATCAGCACAGAGGCGGGTGTGATCAAGAGAGAAGAGCGACGATCAGAGAAAAGAGAAAAGAGAAGAAGAAAGACTGCATACGTAGCGCGTATGGGAAATCAATCTAGCAAGCTTGCATAGAGAACTCTAAAAAGAAAGACCTCCGATCGTCGAGAAAGAATGGAGTATAGCCTGGCCTGACCCCCGACATGCTTTGTGTGTGTATGCAGATGAGACTGTGTGCGCATGAGGGGAAGGCGAGAGTGGTTCGATTCTGTTGCTTCGGCCGGGGGACTCTGATTGGGACGCCGCTTCGATGGGAAAGTACGACAGGTCGGGGGTCAGGCCAGAGTGTGAATTGATTTGATGATGCACTGGCATGGTGTGTCAAACAAAGAGCGTTGTTCCATCAATAGGAGTTCTGACGTATGCTTATCACGGTGTTGAGGATCATCTGAATATACAGTGGACTTGTGAGGATGGGGCAAGTTGCTGACATCGCTCTTTGCTTGTTGTTTTGTTTTGTTTTGTTGCTGTGTTTTCTTGTGTCTTTTGTTTTCTTGTCGGTGTTTGTCTTTTGGTCCTCTTTGTTATGCGTGTGCACTGGCTTGGGTAAGGGGAACGGAAGTCTTAGATGAGAAAGGAGGCAAGACACTTATTAGAGGTGCCTTTTTATGTTGGGCTCAATCAGCACAGAGGCAGGTGTGATCGAGAGAGAAGAGCGACGATCAGAGAAAAGAGAAAAGGGAAGAAGAAAGACTGCATACGTAGCGCGCATGGGAAATCAATCTAGCAAGCTGGCATAGAGAACTCTGAAAAGAAAGACATGCGGTCGTCGAGAAGGAACGGAGTATAGCCTGGCCTGACCCCCGACATGCTTTGTGTGTGCATGCAGATGAGACTATGTATGCATGGGGAGAAGGCGAGAGTGGTTCAATTTTGGGGCTTCAGCCGGGGAACTCTGATTGGGATGCCGCTTTAATGGGGAAGTGCGACAGGTCGGGGGTCAGGCCAGAGTGTGGATTGTTTTAATGATGCACTGGTATGCTGCTAGGCATGGTGTGTCAAACAAAGAGCGTTGTTCCATCAGTAGGAGTTCTGACGTATGCCTGTCACGGTGTTGAAGATCACCTGAAAGTACAGTGGACTTGTAAGGATGGGGCAAGTCGCCGGCATCGCTCTTTGCTTATTATTTTGTTTTGTTTTGTTGCTGTGTTTTCTTGTGTCTTTTGTTTTCTTGTTGGTGTTTATCTTTTGGTCCTCTTTGTCTATACTTCGTTGTGTATATGCGTATGCGTGGGCTTGGGTGAGGGGAATAGAAGATAAGAAAGGAGGCAAGACACTTATTAGAGGTACGGCCTTTTTACGTTGGGCTCAATCAGCACAGAGGCGGGTGTGATCGAGAGAGAAGAACGACAATCAGAGAAAAGAGAAAAAAGAAGAAAAAAGACTGCGTAGCACGCATGGGAAATCAATCTAGCAAGCTGGCATACAGAACTCTGAAAAGAAAGATATGCGGTCGTCGAGAAGGAATGGAGTATAGCCTGGCCTGACCCCCGACATGCTTTGTATATGCATGCAGATGAGACTGTATGCACATGGGGAGAAGGCGAGAGTGGTTCGATTCTGGTGCTTTGGTTAGGGGACTCTAATTAGGACGCCGCTTCGATGGGGAAGTGCGACAAGTCGGGGGTCAGGCCAGAGTGTGAATTGATTTGATGATACACTGGCATAATATGTCAAACAAAGAGCGTTGTTCCATCAGTAGGAGTTCCGAAGTGTGCGTATCATGGTGTTGAGGATCACTTGAACATACAGTGGACTTGCGAGGATGGGGCAAGTCACTGGCATTACTCTTTGCTTATTATTTTGTTTTGTTTTGTTGTTTTTTCTTTTTTTCTTTGTTTTTTTGTTGGTGTTTTTCTTTTTGTCCTCTTTGTCGATGCTTCATTATGTGTATGTTTGTGCACTGGCTTGGGTGAGGGGAACAGAAAATTGGAGGTGGCATGATTAGAGGATCTAGGGCAGGGACTGTGTATCATTTTGACTATTGTCCGTGAGAGGAAGAATGAGGGGGAATAGCAGGGCTCTCTGTCTGTATGTTCTCTTCCTCAGTGATTCAGAACAGGGTTCCCACTGAGGAGGGAGGAGGGGATTTAATGTCCTCAATAATTACTAGGTCGATCTTGTTTAGCGCATGCAGGACTTTATCACTTTGTCATTCTGTACTGTTTGACTCATGACATCTTGAGAGTGGTTTATTTTTTGATTGATTGATTGACTAGTTAATTGATTGACCTAGTGATTGACTGTAGTGATTGATTTCTTAAAAAAGAAAATTATATATTTGGTTACACACACATATACATACATACACACACATACACATATATACACTCACCGTGACATATATATATATATATATATATATATACTAGTATATAGTCTAGCATATATTAGTAAGTTCCTCTTCCGAGCTAGCTCCCAAATTCTTTTTTATGCTTTGAAGTGGCCTAGTGGCCCCTTAGCCGCCCTTAAGTAGAAAACGCTCTAACAAATATTTTAGTTGGGCATCAGTCTTCATAGACCCTGGGTTTTTTAGGTAGTTGAACTGTTTGATGAATTGAATTGAATTGAGGCGGTTAAAGCTGGTGAGCCACCACTTAGGTTCTGGCCAACCACACGGCATGACATGTAATGTTAATTTGTTGACCTAACATATTGATTGACTAACACATGTTAACAAGAACTCTCTCTAATTTGGCTATACACTCCTTAACCGCCCTCATGCCCACCAGAGGCTGGAACAAAGAAATAAGAGCGATCATCTCTCGGACTTTCTTTTCATTCTCCCCCACTCCTCTACCAGCTGAGGCAGCCACCCATTGCATAATTTCCATCCGTTTTTCAATGGGTGTGCGCTGCTTTATTCTGCTGATGATTTTGTTAAGCTTCTGTCTTTTCCTCTCTGTGTCCGCACATTCCGTGAGCAAGTGGATCTCATCATAAACTTTTCTGTCAGAGCAAGCTGAGCACTGCCAAGTCTTCTCTAGCTCCCCCCGCTGCACATAACCACCCGTTACCGCTCTCAGGAGAGGGCGGATGTTCGTAGAGGATTTAAGAAGACAAGAGGACAGCGTGGGTATGTGTAGATCAACGTTTCTTGTGACTGACGAACGTGACTACCATTTCTTTTCTGCTAGGAGGAGCATGGAGAGCCTCTGTCTAGAAAGGTTCTCTCTTTGGAAATCAGTGAGGGCAGTACGGAGATGGAAGATTCTATCTCTATTCCTGCTGCCTTCCTGCCTTCTAGCCCATTTCCTAAGCCATTGGTTCGTCTACATCTTGCGGCACGTCTCTTTCCGTTTATATTTCCCCTTCTTTTTTAGTTTTTCTTGGTATGGCTCATTCGTGTCTTCCTGGAGAGAATTGTCAAGGGGTATAGCCAGACGTTTGATGGAGGACACAAAGGGGGTATTAGAACTAGCGATGCATGCCTGCCATACAGCCGTGGGCAAGGCGTGTTCTATAGATTTGAGAGACTGAAAGAAGCTGGCTACCTGTTTCACAAGCAGACAGCTAAAGAAACCAAAGGAATGAAGAGATGGCAAGACAAAAGAGTTATAAGATAAACCAAATGACCAGCGAACAAAACAAAGTTGCAATGTATCAAGGTATTGAACATCTGACTGCCTGTATGAGAGGAAGGGCTTCAAGACCAAACATTACAACGGGCACGCAAAGAGCTTTGAACAGTTGAATTTGAGAAAAAGAAGAAACGAAACCAATTGAAGAAAGAGTTCCAAACATACCCTCTAGTGCCCTTTCTGCTGATTCAATTCTTGTGTTCACAGTTTTAGATAGATCCCCCCCCTCAAAGATCCAGTTGCCGAGGTATTTGTATTTTAAATATTAAATTATCAACATGCTCAACCAGCCTTCCATTAAAAACAAAAGGGGAAGCAGGATCAATGAGAGGATCAGGGGAGGATAGACAAAAGATCTTTGTTTTCTTTAAGTTTACCGTGAGTCCGTGTTCATTGCAGTATACCTCGAGGCGCCGGAGTCTCTCTTGCAGGTCTGTGGCGCTGTGGGCAAATAACACAAGGTCATCAGCATAACCAATACTTTCTATTAGAGTTGTGGAAAGCTTGACAGGTTTCAAAGCGCTCTTTCCTTCATTACCACTCGGCTGTTAGTTTTCAGAGCTGAGGGCTTTGTATAAATTATTTATAAATAGGAGAAAAAGAAGAGGAGAAAGAGGATCACCCTGCTTGACACCCGCTCCCTCTGACAAGCACTTGTCCCCCCCATCAACCCTTACAGCAACATTACAGTACATGGAATGAATCATATGGATGTCTCAGACTGCCTGACTGACCCCTTCATCCTTCAGTCTCTCTAACATTTTCTCTCTGGGCACTGTATCAAAGGCTTTGGAAAAGTCTATAAATGCTGTGATGAGGGATTCTTTTTTGTGTTTAGACTAAAGAATGAGAGAAGAGAGGGACGCGAACGCTTCCCGTATCCCCATGCCTCTCTTGAAGCTTAAGTGTCTCTCATCGATCCTCGTCTCTTTACGAAGGCAGACGTCCATAAGAAGAGCAAAAACCTTACCCAGAAGACCAACAATGTGAATGGGCCTCCATTCATTGCAATCAAAGGAAGGGGGACCCTTCGGTATTGGAACAATCCTCAGGACGTTCTATCTATATAGCCAAAAGGAAAAAGAATGAAACAAATTAAAGAAGACAAAGAGGAAAAAGCAAGAAAAGGTTGAGTGTTTGAAGCAAAGAACGAGATGTTCAGGGGCGATTCTATTAAGACCGGCAGCCTTATTCATGTCTATTCTTTTCAGGGTTTCTTCTACCATGTGCAGAAAAAAAGTGGGGGAAGAAGGAGGGGGGAACACAGGGCCAGCAGAGGCAGGGGGGAGACCGTCTCTCTTAAACACACGGGCCCAAAAACGAGAGAAAGAATCAGTAGATGGTTTCACCCCCCTATTTCCCTCGCTTTTGGACTTCCTGCACCATTGCCAGATCTTTGCTGGTCCATATGCTGCCTCTTTTGCTAGCCATGCTGCCAGAGCTTGCTAATGTTTCCTTTATTTTGATGCAAAGAGGCGCTTTTGCTGTCTTCTTACCTTGAGCAGTTCTTTATAAGCCAGATACGAGCGGTTTGGTACGTCTTTTGCCTGCCTTTCTGCCTCTCTTACCCTTAACTTCATCACCGCATAGTCGTCGTCCCACCATGGTTGTCTGGCTGAGGCCTGCCTTTTCCACGCTGCACACACTCCTGAATTTTTGGCAGAGCCTCTTTGAAAAGTGAATTTTATGGTTTTTAAAGGGGGTTTTAGCGTACTTTTAGGGGGGTTTTTGCCCCTCAAAAGAAGACTTTTTGCCTATAAATGAATTTTTGGCAGCTCATAACCAAAACGTAAACCAATGGTTTATAAGTGCGTGCAGCGCGGCCTTTTCTTTCGCTTTCTAGGCTTCGCCGCGTTCTTGAGTCTTGACCTAAGTGCTAGTTTAAGCCAAAATGTAAGTGATAAATGATTTAGTGGTGCCCTAGGGCACTGTTACACTGTCGCCGTTTCACTAAGATGACATAATGAGACCTACCAGACTTTAACATCATTTCGGACTTTGAAATATAGGAATAACATAGGGTGTTCTATTGTATTTAATCGTTGTTTATAAGCTTTTAAATTTGATAAACATTCTTTAAAACGTGATTCTTTTAAAACAAAAGATAAAACAAAGAATTGAAGCTAGCTGTATCAATGTTAGATCATAGCTATATTTTAGTAACCATAATAGTAGCTGTATAATTGGCATATCTATGCATGATGCAATAAATATGATCGAAAAGTAGATACAACTCTATTACATGAAAGCTTAAACACATACCGGATGCGATTTTTCTATATTGATGACCTTGCAATGAGTCTGAGATCATTTCAGTTAGAATGTCTCCCCAACCAGGTTTTTCCCTTGTGAGTTTTTGCACATTCTTCCCATGGGAAGTCAGGGTATCACTCTTTCATTTTGTTAAGCAGCGCAAAAAGCAACTTGTTGCCCCTCTCTGTCAAAGAAAAACCCCAGCAAATGATGTTATCTATGGGCTAAAATCCTTCCACAGTTTCGATTTTCCTCTTCTGGATGCATATTTTGTAGTACTGAGCTTTCTAAAGACATCTAAGGTGCCACCGTACCATTGAAGCAGCAGCTGTGAAGGATCTTTTCCCCTCTCTTGTGCTAAAAACTGTTCTACTTGCATGAACGCATACGAAAAGAAAAAGAAAATATGCATTTAAGAGGATAGGGAAAAAGGTAGATTATGAGGTTAGGTTAAAGGTTATTGGCCCTCGAGTTATGATAACCGGTCATAACCGGCGGTTAATTATTATAATTATTATGCCATTTAACACTCTGCCTTGCATGTTGTGACCTGCCAAACGCTACACACTAAGCATATGAGCGGATGGCGATGGCGTATGATAATGATGATGTGCGGCGCCTACAGTTAACTCTAGTCG
>JAHBMJ010000070.1:0-10000 GCA_018398765.1 Chromera velia | reverse complement strand
ACAGGTGCTCACTCCACCCAAATGCAGTCAATCTATACATCTTCTTACGGGCAGGTAAGACGCGCAAGTGCACACATGGGTGCATGTACGACAGTACGTGACTTCTATCGCTGGTCATGATGTCCATGTATCTTTCCATCAGACACAGAGGCAGACAGAAACACAGCGAGATAAAAGACAAGTACACTGTACGTTTCAAAAATGCAGACAAACAAACGGGGAGACTCTCAGCATGCAGGCAGACAGTCAGTCCGCTCATCAGTAACACAGAGGCAGACCAGGTCTGTCGTCGAAAGCCGCACCCCTCTCCTTGAGCCAATCTCTCACTGGACGATTAGAGGACTTCTCTTCGTCTCGTTGAACAAGAGAGCTCGACGAGGCACCATTTCGCTGTGCCCTCTCTGCGGAAAGGGACAAGCCGTGACCCAAACCACAGCTCGAGCCCAAAAGAACCAGAAGAACAAGAGGAAAGAACATCGCCCCTGTTTGATTTCAGGCTGCGAACGACGGCTCTCGGGAGTTCCAAACGACTAAATTCAACCTTGTTGGTATGTACACACACACACACATATATATATATATATATATATGAGTTAATTGGCGTCTCTGCTCGTATACTCGTGATTGATCCCGGCTTCTTTCACTCTCAAGTAGCAGCTTTGTGTGAGCACCCAAGCAACAAATTTAACCTTCCTTCTTCTGCTGGTGGTTGGCTTTCGCCCCCTAGACTCTGAATCGAAATGCAATATTAACGCAGCACCGGCAATTAAAGATGAATGTCATGCATGCAATGCCATTCATGCATGCATGCATGATCGAAAGTCGATCCATGCATATATATCGATATATGTATATGCGCCTCAAAAATCCAATTAAAAGTCGCTCGCGCGCTCGCTTTGCGCGCACAACCTTCGACGCGACAAAAGGTTTAATTATTGCGCCTATATGTCGCGCGTGTGCGGACATGCGCGGACCGCGAGAAGCCATGCAAAGTGTTCGGATTAATTTCGATTAATTCGCTTTCCATGGACAAAGGAATGATTCCTCTTCTTCGGAAGATGACAGTTTCTTTGATACATTCAGTTCCGTCCTCAGGTTTCGCAATACTGAAAGAGCAGTCATACATACTCGCAAGGCATCCGTGTCGAAAGGCAGCCGAAGCAGGCTTTTATACCTAACTTAACGGCGTCTTCTGCTTCGTAACTCCATGAAGGCTTTGAGGTGCACCACGGGATGGAGCCCTTTTGGTCATCCTCAGAAGTGTGACAATGATTTTGATGTAGCAATCCAGAGAAATGCAAAGCAGCCAAGGTAAAGCAGCCGTACTATCCAAACCGCATCTCTACAGGTTGGTTCTTTTGCCTCTCCTGAATTGCTGCTTATGTGAGTCATCTAGGCCCTTTGCGCATCAGCCTTCCTCATCCGCTGCGTGCCCTTTGCATGCGCATGTTTGTGAGCAGATTTTCACTGTGCCGACTGTTTGCGAAAGGATTCTGCCCGAACGGGGAGAACTGCAGCTTTGCTCATGCCGAAACGGTACGTGAGACTGTGTACTTTTCGCCTTAATTCCGCTGTGTGGTTTCTCGGAAAACACAAAAAGCAGCCCAGCCGCGCCGAGTCTTCCGGGAGAACACCGCGGGTCTGCAGATTCACAATCCATTTGTCTTAGACGTCACGCTTTGTGAGACACCCAAAGCCGGAGACTTGTCTTCAATAAAAAGTCTCCCTGTCGAGAGGTTGTGCCATGCATGCCCGTTCCAAACTGCAGGCCGAGTTTCGCCTCCTTTCTTTCGAACCGCCTCAGCGTTTGCCTTCCAACATGTTCCCACGCAGCCCTCCCATCCGCCCCCCTCTCTCCGCATTTGCTCCAGGACAGTGCTTGGCCTCTTCCCGGCTCCGTAGTCCTATTCACGCTTTGACTTACCCTCCAATATGGCCTTCGATCCCTGCAGGAGCTGCAGACTGCCCACTTGGGGGGGAAGTCGCGGCCGTGTGTGCATTCCAAAAAGTCAGCAGGGGGACTCAACCCTGTCACCAGCGGGAGAGAGGACCTGAAGCTGACGCACGCGCACACGGTCGAGAAAGTCGCACTCTGTCGGCAGTGGGTGATGGAGGGCAGCTGTCCTCGGGGGCACAAATGCGTCCACGCCCACGGTGCAGAAGAACTTCGGCCCCGAAAGTCAGTCAGTCACTCAGCCGTCCTCGATCTGGGCTGTCTGACGGGAGTTTCATTCCATGCACCAGCTCTGGTCTTGTCTTGTCTTGTCTTGTCTTCATTGTCTGGGTATACGAAGGCTCCGCCCCAGTGGTTTTGTTTTTTTCTTGCTGAGTCTGGTTGCTCTTGTGGACCCCATCCGTTCCTCTGATGCACCTTCATTCATTCTTCCCTTTTCCGTTCCTCTGATGCACCCTCATTATTTCTTCCCTTTTCCGTTCCTCTGATGCACCTTCATTCATTCTTCCCTTTTCCGTTCCTCTGATGCACCCTCATTATTTCTTCCCTTTTCCGCTCCTCTCATGCAGCTTCATTCATTCCTCCCTTCTCCGTTACTTCTTCCCTTTTCTGTTACCCCCCCTCTTCCCTTTTCCGTTCCTCTCATGCACCCTCGTTCATTCTTCCTTTCCTCATGAGCAAGCGCATGCTTCCAATGAAACAAGGGGACGGAGATCCTAATGCGTGTGCTCCATCTCTCTCCCTCCCTCCGTGTGTGTGTGTGTGACTGCAGATACCGCTTCAGAGAGATCGAGCGGTTTGCACGGAGGGAAGGCGTGGATCTCGAAGAGGCCATCGAGGGTTCGTTTGCCTTACCGTGTCCCCCCCCCTTTTTTTTCGTTCTTGCGCATGCCTGTGTGGATGGCTGCAGATGCTGCCTGCTTGTCCGTGCGTGTATGCCCGTCTGCCTCTTCCCCCTTTGTGAGCAATGAACGGTGTTCGAGGGGCATGATCTAGTGTGACTCTTTTGGACACACTCCGAGAGTGCAGGCATTCCTTCTGTTCTGCAAGCGGGTGGGAGACAAGTGCGTGGGAGGGACTTCTGCTTGTTTCACTTGTCTGCATGTCATCTTTCTCAAAAAAAGGCAAAATCTGAAAGACAGGGGAAAAAAGATTATCGTCTCTCTTCCGTCGGTCTTCCGAGCATATGAAAAGAAAGCGGAGAAGAAAACGAAGAAGAGAATGGTGTCTTCACTGCCAAATCGTGTCCTTCTCCCTTGAACACCCAAAAGAATAACGATGAAGACGTTGCAATGTGTGGTGAAACGACTGTGTGAAATTCATTACATCTACTTTTTTGTGTCTGTCTGTTTCCATGTTTTTGTCATTAGTCCTAATCCATTTTGGGCTGTATGTTTGCATTCCCTGCCTCGGTGCGTGCGTGCAGAGCGCCTTTCCCGTCTCGCTGCAGGTCTCCCTCCTGACAACATCCGTCTTGCACCGCTCGTCTTTGATGCCCTCGCTTCGCAGCTGCGGAGGTATCCCAAGTCGTTTGTGGGATCATCTGTGCCTCCAGAGGGGGTTGGAGGCGCTTTCGGTGGTGAAGGAAGGGAGCAGGGCGATCCTCCTGACCCCCCTCCAACAAAGGGAGGCAACGCAGCAGCACGAGCAGAGGAGAGGGAAGGAGAGGGAGTGGAGGTCAAAAAAGAGCCTCCAAGAGGAGGGAAAGGGAAGAAGTCCAAACACGCAGTCGCCGACCCGGACGCGTTCCAGGTGGGTAGGTCGGTCAATCGATGAGATGGGGTGCGTGTCTACGGTGTGTGCTCGATCTGCTTCCTTTTCTGTGTGTGATCGATCTGCTTTCTTTTCTGCCTCCATTACCTTTTCCTTTTCCCTTCTACGGGTACCAGTGGGCTGTGAAGGTGACCAGCAGTGTTGTATCAAATAAGCCCCTGTACTGCCAAGAAAAAGGAGAGCTTTCTCCTTCACCGTCACTGTGTAGGGAGAGAGGGAAAGAAAAGAGGGAGTGAAGAGGCGACGGCCTACTGTTGATCATCCATTGACGTACAGAAGAAAATCATCACGGTGTACCGTTGTCGTGTCGGGTTGCTGAATGGATGTTTGTTTGCCTCTCTGCCTGCCCTGCCCTGCAGGTGTGGTTGTTGCACCACGACTGTCTTCTCTCTTACCTCTCATCTCTCGACAGAGAGTTCCTCCTTCTCATCAAGGGCGAACACGAAGGGAGGCAACATACTCTTGCCAAGGAACAAGAAGAGAGGGCAAGGGAGCTGGAGGAAGAGGATATGTTCGTCGCTCAAAATGCGCGCACCTCCAAACCGCATAGCCTTTCAGAGAGCGTTGATGGTAAAAGCTCCGAAGGAGGCAATGGAAAGGGAAATAAGAGCACGAGCAGCAGTAGCCATAGTGGAAATCAGCACTTTTCCAAAGCATCCACTACCCCAGCTCCCACCCCCACCCCTCCATCTGACAGAGTTCCTCCACTGGACCAGGAGTTCAACAATCATCTCCTGAACGATGAAAGAGGGGGCACTCAGGTCCCTCTGCCCCTCTCTGCCTCCTCTCTCTCAGTCGGACTGTCCGCCTCTTCCACCAACCTCTCGCAAACTGCACCGGCCTCACACCACCAGGGTCACCCCCCCCCCATGCACCATCACTCTAGAAAGGAAGACTTCGGTCTCCTTCCTCTTCCCACTGCCGCCACAGGACCGCAGACAAAGACGAGGGGGGGACGCTTTCACCCTCAAGCCCCACATCCCTCCCGTCCGGTCCCCCTCCCCCCTGCCGGTACACGCCCCTCACCGCCTGCCGACAATTTCGACTCTGAGAGGCCCCCAATCGACGAGGCTGGTGTGAACACGGAGGTTGCGGTCGGAATCCAACAACACCGTCCTCCTCTCGGCCCCCGTCCCCCTCCCCCTCCGGGTTTTGAACGCCTCTCTTCTTCCTCCAAGCGGAACTCCCACATTCGACCCGCTGATGAATTGGATGTGAGTGTGGACATCCTGCCGGTGGTCCCTGACCCCTCCTTCCGCCCAGAGGGGGTGGGAGCAGACAGAAGGCGGGTGTCGAGGGGAAGGCTGCACTTGAAGAGCGGGGAGCTCAACGGCTCTAGGGTTTGTCCGTTGACTCAAAACAGATCCCCCACCCCCTCTAGCGGTTCATCTGGACAGGGGTCTCTGATAGAAAGCCTCCCTCTGACAGATGCCACACCGGTTCTGAGGAAAAAAACCCGTGGGGAGGGGGCAGATGGATGGTCGGGAGGCAGTTCGAGGACTGCCAGGTTTGGTCTCTCCTCTGAGCAGGGCTCTGCGTCCGCCTCCAATCCCTCACGTGGCGCCGAGAGAAGCTCAGTGGGGTCTGGGGGAGAGTCCGCCCGAGACGGAGAGTTCGCGGTTTCGAGCGGTGGATCTGCTTCGTCCTCGAGGGATTCCGGAGAAGACGAGGAGGAAGGCACAAGATCATCTTCTTCCTCTTTCTCCGGCCCCTCGGGGACTGAGAGAGGGACAGTGCAGAGGGTAGAGCCGAAGGTAAAGGAGGAACGCATTAAGGCTCCTCCGTATGATGAAAATGAGTGATACGAGGGTGTCGAAAAGAGGGAAAGGGGAAAAGAGGGTGTCGAAATGAGGGTGTCCATACTAGGGTGTCGAAAAGAGGGAAAGAGGGACATAGCGAACGACAAACAAAACAAAGAGGCGTCTTCATATCCAATCCAAAGAAGAGGCGTCTCGTCTTTGTCGGAGAGGCTGAATGAACAGGATTGATTGATTGAATGAATGAATGAATGACGAGACTGGACGACTTGATGAGATGAAGAGATGATGCAAAGAGAGACAGACAGACAGGCGGAGACAGGTTCACAGCGATCAGCAACGAAAGAAAACAAAACAATGTCCGTTTCCTTGTCCAGTCTTCTTTCTGTCTGTCTCTGGACTTCTCGTTCTGCTCTGTTGTTTGATTTAAGATTCTTTCTCCCCCACCTCTCGTTGCTTTCTTTCCTTCCTTATTTCCTTCGTGCATTCCTTTCTTTTCATTCCTTATTTCTCTCATTCCTATTTCTTTCCTTCCTTCCTTCCTTCCTTCCTTCTGTCCTTCTCGCGTCTGTTGCACTTCGCTTTTGGGTGTTAATTCGTGCTTCTTGTGCTTCCTTCTTTGTCGCATGCCCTTCTTCCTACATTTGTTTCTGGCAGTTCACGACTGAGCCACTAGTCGAAATCTTAATGTGCGATCGTCAGCACATATCAAAATAAGCTGCATGGACAGGGGTCCCCATGTGCAAAACAACCACAACCACATCAACACGGAGGCAGCCAGAGATGCCGTTTTCCGCTCTTTCTCCGTCTCATTCTTTCTTCTCTTCGTCCTTCTCTCCTTCCTTCAGTCTACGAGAGAGAGCTATCCAGACGACGAGACAGACCGTGTGTATCCATAAGATGGAAGAAGAAACGGATATGAAAAGGGAATCCGAACGATCCGTCTCCAGCCACACAGCAAGCAAAAAGGACAGGACACATAACATGAAGAAGAATTGGATTTGAAAAGGGAATCCGAACGATCCGTCTCCAGCCACACAGCAAGCAAAAAGGACAGGACGCATAACATGAAGAAGAATTGGATTTGAAAAGGGAGTCCAAACGATCCGTCTCCAGCCACACAGCAAGCAAAAAGGACAGGACACGAAGGAAGAGAAAGAGGTACGGGGGTGCTCTCAAAAAACGGACGTGTTTCAGTTGGCCGGATGACTGTGGTCTCTGGCTCTTTTTGACTGATGACTCCATCAGAGCATTTCCCCTCTGCCTGGCTATTCTGCGTTGATCTGTCTTTTCAATCAGGAGAGATGCATAGATGGATCAACTCTCTCTCTCTCTCTCCCTCTCTCTCTCTCTGTCTCTCTGTCTGTCTGTCTCTTGGTTTAAGCAACGGCCGTTTCTCTGTTCCTCGAGGTGTTCGTTGCATGTTCTTAGAAAAAAGGACCGCCACCCATCGATCTGCGCACATCGGGAAAAAGGATGGACTATCTATCGCCCTTCTTTCTTGTGCCGGGGGAAGGGGGCAAGATGATACTTTCATGCGTGCATGGCTTGGTTGGCCAGGCCAGTGCATGAATGATCGAAAAATGACTTCTCATGGATGGATCGATCGATGGATGGATGTTGCTCTCTGTTGGTGCGTGCGTGCCTGCGTGCGTGCGTGCGTGCGTCCATCTTCTCCTTCCTGCAATGATCTTCACTTCCTTTCCGCCCCCCAATATCCTTCTCTGCATAAAAAGCACTGTCGCGACACGGGAATGTTTCTGCATGCATGCCAGCATGCAGGTATGTGCATGACATGTTTTAAGAAAACAGTCTTTGGTGCAAAACTTTTCATCAAAGAAAGAGACTGAATATCCACGGCGTGTGTGTCAGACGGAGAGTTGCGTTGAGTTGAGACACCGAACGGGTGAGAGGCGACTTCGAACTAATGACTGTGTGAACGAACGAATCTCCGCTGCAGAAAGTCTGCAGCCCCCCGTAGCAAGGCCACGTCGGTGTCTTGGCACTCTCTCGCTCTTTTCAGTTGGTTTTTTTAAAGGGAGCTTGGGCTGCACGTCTTTCGCGGTCAAGGAAGAGAGAACTCCTATCTTTCTCTCCTTTGCCGAAGAAGAGAGAGGGAGTTGCTCAGTAACGCAGCCAGCATGGGGATGGGTGTCTTGTGTGCTGCATACTACTACTATCGGATTTCGTGTGTGCTGCTTCGATCCCGTAAAACTAGTAATGTTCTTGCAGTGCGCCGTAGCCGCAAGTCCTGGCCGACACTGCGATTGGTCTGTCCAGCACACGCATGCAGGTCTTACTGCATGCCCGTGGTTTGAATCCTTGGTTTCAGCCTGAGACTTACGTTTGATACTGCCAGTGGAAACATGCAGCTGTCTATTAAAATAGTGAAAATAGCTAACTATTATTAACTATTTTTCTATCAAACGTAGCAATAAGTAAATAATACTGTAAATTTTGTATTTTGACGGAGTAAGCCGACTCATAAATTGATTGATTGATTGATTGATTGATTTAATAAGTGATTGATTAATTTAATGCATGATAGATGATAGCTGTGAGTGGAATCTGTCAACAAAAATAGATGAAAGACAATTAAGTGGGATTTAGAAAGAGGTAGTGCTAGGAAAAGGTTCAAGGTTCAAGGTTCAAGGTTCACTTTGAAGTAATGAACCTGAATCAGGTTCAAAAACAGGTTCACTTTTAATTAATAGAAACCTCATTTTTTCGTGTTATTTTATGCCTTTAAATTAGGTTTTAATGCATTTTTAGAACGTTTTATTATAGAATCTATGCCTTAGTAGTGTTTTTAAATAGTTTAAATCAATATTTACGCTCACATTAGGTGCTAGTCTCAAGTTATTCACTGTTTATAGTCAAAAATTAGTAATCAAAGATCCGGAGACGGTAGTAGCGGAAGCAAGCAGAGGGACTGCTGCCGGCACGAGTCTGAAGCAGCCCCTCCAAAAAGACATTGTCAATTACACTGTCGTGCAGACTGCTGTCAAACAAACTCTATACTTCCTCATTCCTTCAGTGGAGACTGTCTGTTTTGATGCGGGGCCTTGCAAGTGGAAAACTTGATAAGTCACGTGTACTTCTTCACTTCTGCAACCATCAGCATGAGTTTTCATGCTGACATATGATGCTGACATATGCTAACATGCATCTGTCCGACACAATAGATTGAACCGGCTGGGGACAGTTGTTGTGCGCGCGGCTCCGGCTCCTTATTTCACCTATATGGGCCACGGGCGGCGCGGGCCTGGCCGGCCTTGTGCCAGTGGCCGCGCGTCTGGCCTCCAAAACAGGTTTAAAACAGGTTCAACAGGTTCAACAGGTTCAAAACAGGTTCAACAGGTTTACTTTTTCAGATTTGAACCTTTTCTCAATAAACCTTTTCCCAACCCTAGAAAGAGGATGGGCACCCGGAAGGCAACCTCCCTGAACGTAAGTGTCACTTGAAAAAATATAATTAAGATGATCTCTAGACTCTATCTGCGGCATATATCGTTTTTCAAGAGACCGTCCACAACTGCGGCGTAGACGTTCAAGACATCGTCCGGATATGCGGCTTTGGCTTTCAAGACACTACACTGTGCTGTTAGGAGTAACCAACTTAGTTTGGTTACCTAGACAGCCGTTAGGCCGCTTGGTAACCATGATTTTCATGGTTACGGTAATCATGCAGTCTGAGTCACATTGATTACTGTTGTTTTAGTAACCAAAACAGTGGTAAACGTTCTTTTAAGCTAGACAAACTAGTAGATAAATTGAGTACCAAAGATAGATTTATTGCAAAGTTCTCTTATATCCACAAATTAAATATGTGTAAGTCAAAGTCAAGTTTTTGATATTATAAAAACAACTTAGACAAGATAAGTTTAAAAATGATCCTTTTTATATTTTACACAGTTTTTAAAGATACGTTAATTTCTCCTATATTAAATCCCGATTCAACATATTTGTAGTCAGATTCAGGCAGATTACCGTGGTAGCAGTAGTCCCGCTAGTAGTCCCGTCAGACCCCCCCAGTTACCAAATTTCAGTTACCAATTTGATGGTAACCAAAAGCTTTCTCAAAAAGGCCGGTAGTTACTCCTAACAGCACAGTGTACAAGACACTGTGAATGATCTGTACCTGCAGCGCGGACTTTCAAGCTTATCCAAAAATGCGGCTTAAACTTTCAAGTGGTACTTAGCTTCAGGGAGGTCCGGGAGGTGATAGCGGCGGCCTGCCGCTCTTCATGCTCTGACTAGTGACCATGTTTGATTTGATTTGATTTGATTTAATTTGATTTGAGGTAGGGCTTAAGCTCAAATCAAATATCCAGTCAGGGAGGACCTAGTGTTTAAAGACCTATCAAATACGATCAAATATTTGATCAATATGACTTTCAACCTCAAATATGAAGGTCCCGAAAAAACTTTTGCAAGTACCGATCCGTCACGCATGCTGATTCAAATGAAAAAACCTAAATCTTGATGGTTTGCTTTCAAAAAAAAAACGTTTTGA
>JAHBMJ010000069.1:43378-57831 GCA_018398765.1 Chromera velia | reverse complement strand
CGGTCATCATACTGGGACTGGTTCTTCTGTGTCTTCATCTGGTTTGGCTGAGTCACAGTGGGGTGGCTGCGGAACGTCATTTTTGCCTCCGGAGGGTCAAACTGCTGCTGTTGAAGGGGCCCAGGTGTAGTCTTCTCCTGCTGCTGCTGTTGAAGGGGCCCAGATGTGATCTTCTCCTTGTCTCCTGTGTCTTCGTCTTCGGCAGTGAGTCTTAGTTGCTGCTGTGAGTGACAGGGAATCGGAGGGAGGAGCTGTGTGAACCAGGCCTCCAGGAACGGATCTGACTTCGCGTTTGCATCATCATCAGACTCTTCGAACAATGAAGACAATCCACTACGCGCCTTTCCTCCCGATCTCCCACTGATTCCAGAAGGCAGGACGGGCTTTAACGCCATGTTGGCTTGAGGCTGGGGTTGATTCTGGAGGAGGCTCTCTGGCTGCTGTGCAGACGGTTGGTCATTCGGGGTACAAGAGAGGCGTGGAGGCAGTTGCCTCTCATTCCTGCAGTAGCGGGCGTAGTGCCCTCTCATTCCGCACTTGGGGCACGTGTTGTCTGCTGCTCAACACTCGTGCGGCGGGTGCGATCGATAATACCCGCAGTCTTGGCACCCACCGAGCGCAGGCGGAGCATTCCTGGGTCTTAGATGCTGCTGCGGTGGCTGTTGAGGGTGTTGCTGCTGTTGCATCCACTGCTGCTGTTGGTTGAATTGTTGGTGTGGTTCCTGCCTCTGACAGGGCCAGGGTTGTTGTCTCACGGCAGCATTAGAGCCTCCATACCCTCTTCTTTGTCTCTGGGGAAGCCTAGGAGGCACACCCGCTTGCCCTGTGTAGAGGGCTTGCATTTGATTCTGCATTTCATCCCTCAACGTCTGTTGCCAAATGAGGAGACCCGGAGGGCTCTGCTGCTGCTGCTGTGTGGTCGTTATGAGGTTTGCCTTCAACTGTTCTGATCTCTCTCTCTGCTCTCTCTCGGCCTCTGACTCCCAACTCAGAAAACACCCCTCGCCGTGCTCATTGATCTCGTCGCGAATGGCCTTGATTAGGGGCTGGAACTTATTGTAATCCGCCTTGAGTCCAGTCCTGAGTGAGGAGGCCAGCTTCTGGGGAAGTCCGTCCTGCGTGTAACGCGCCGCATCCTCATCTGCTACTGTGAGGCCGCACATGTCCGCCAGATCTAGAAGGTTCTCCATGGCAGTAATCAATTTCTTGGGCTTTGCAATGAAGAGACCCTTGCCGGGGTATTGGCCGACTGCCTGGAGGGCTCTGGTTACCTTCTTCTTCTGCATCTGAATGGGTACACTCCGGTTGGACCTCACCGCTTCCCATACCTGCTTCAAGTATTCTTTGGAATCGTTCTGGCTGTTGGCATCTTGAATCCCCCCCGCGTACCACTTATTCACAACTCTACCTACTGCCTGTTTTTCATCCGGGGCAGACTTCAACGCACTCAAGATCTGGTCGATTTCCCAGAGTCTCTTGCTGTCATCGTCTGCTATGGCTTGGTAGGCTGCTGAACCATCCCGCTTAACAAAGCATCTCCTCTGGTAGCGCTCGAACATCCACTCATCCGTGAGGGGAGGGAACAGAGACTTCTTCTCTTCTCCACCCGTCTCTCTGTCGTCCATCTTGAATCTGCAGGAATGGGCTTATGAGGGAAGAAAATTCAGTGCATGCAACAGCCAACCAGTGTCTGTCAGTCTGAGCAGGCCTTTCTGTTGAGTGAGTGAGTCTTTCTTGGGGCCAGGCAATGAAGGATGCAAGCAAAAAATGCAAAAGAGAAGCAGTTCCAAAGAGTGTTAGTATCAGTCGATTGACTTACTAACGCCAGAGTCTGTCTTGATCTCCTCCTGTATGGACGGAATGTCGTCTCGTCTCCACAACACCAGCGTCCTCTCTGATCCTTTCTTCACCTTCTCCTTCCTCCCCCTTGAGTTCCCTGCCGCCAGTCTGTCCGATCTCCTCCCCTGGAGCAAGAACAGCCTGCAAGCTCGACGGTTCGTGCCCGCCGTCTAAGCACCAGATCGAAGTTTGTATCCCGTCCAGTCTAGTTTAGTCTACTGGCTCCCTTCTGTCCCATACGGTCTATTGCAATATATAGCGGCTAAGTGAGACAATAAGTTCAGTCAGTCAGTACTTCAGTCCAGTACCTACAGGAGAGAAAGTCTGACAGTCCACCATTCCCACTCCTGGTACTTCTGAATGTTTCTTTCCGATCCAAGTCTCTTTCATTTATTTTTCTGCATGTATGTGAAGAATTACTTTTTGAGCTCAATTGCACGTTTTGCATTTTGCTTTCAGTCGCTCGCATTCGCGCACGGTCACGCACTTCCTGACCAGGTCTGACTTTACTGCGTGCGGCGGCGGGATATTCTAAGATCGGCACCGCAAGGGCCGAACTTCGGACATGTACAGTTTCATGTTCGGTTTCTGGTTCGTTTGTGGTTCTGGTTTTTTATTCAGGTACAGGTTTGGTTTCCAGTTTATTCAGGTTTAGGTTCAGTTTCTGGTTCACTTTCTCGTTTTAGTTCAGGTTCGGTTTCTGGTTCTGGTTCGGGTTCAGTTTCTGGTTCAAGTTTGGTTTCAGGTTGAGGTTTGGTTTCAGGTTCTAGTTTATTGGCTATGTAAAATGTAAGGTATTAGAGGTGTAAACAGTGCTTTCGTTCATGATTATTGCATATATGACATTGTTTTTTGCCTTCTTACCTCCCCCAAAACTCAAACAACTCTCAGTTAAACTCAATTACTCTAATATCCTTTATATCATTGCCTAGATTCATATAAGGTGACATAATTTATTAGGTCCCACACATTAATGTTCCATTAGAAAAATATAAAAATTATACACAGTAAAACGATTGTTTTCAATCATTTTAATGGTTTTGTACAAAGAGTTTTTATAATTTTTAAATTGATTGTTTCATATTTTATGAATCTTTTTAGCAGAAAGAGCTAGCGCTCTAGACATGATCGACATGAAGATCTACTTCTTACGCGAAACCTCTGGCAGTTGCCCAGAGTAGTCTTTATCTGCTTTTGTGTCTTGCATTGACCACGAATGCATGGACATCAATTTGAATTGCCTTAAACATACTTTTGCATACATGCATTTTATTTCATTTTATTTCTGCACATTTGCAAATATTCGCGCGCGCATTGCGCCGTTCTGATTTACCCCCCAAGCAGGTGAGCAAGTGAATCTTTTGATATTAGATCACAGGCTTGATTGATACTGCATGAATCGAGCGAAACTGCGAGTTATTTCATTTGTAGATTGATTCCGTGAACCAGATAGGTTTGCACAGACAATTTAGTGGCTGTGCACGTCTAGTGATCCACTGCACACGCACCCCCTACTTCTAGATCTACTGAAGGACGTAATCGAACATCCCCTGATACTCAGTGTCTGTGTCGAAAATCCCTGATCTGACCTAATCATGTAGTGCCCTATTGTTGACAAAGATCGAAATGATTGGATCTCTTCCCCACAAGTTTCGAATGAATCGTGCACACCTTGCGATACGTTTGATTAGACGATAGACGGCAATCAACTCATCAATTGATGACGAGCTGTGCTTGCTTTTGTCCTTGGATAGGTCCTCCGAGATAACATTCTTGGGCCCATCTCGTTCTAGATCCCACGACTCATCATTAAGCATCATTATGTTCCCCTGCCTGCCTTCGTACTTCGGGCGGTTCCACATGGCATCGGAACAGCCGGCGAGATGGAGTTCTCTTCCCTTCAAGCCATGAAGAACAAGGGGCTCTCTATAGGTTTTTAACCCGTGTATGGCTGTCTTGACTGCTGAGAGATGGCGGGCGGTGGGTTTGGTGGTTGCTTTGCTGAGGAGGGAAAACCAGAGTGCTCTCCTCCAGTTGAGATGAACAGCCCATCCCAACACGCCATTTGCCTCCTCATAGACCCCCTGTAGGGACATGTCCACATCTTGTTCCTCGGCTAGAGCGACGTCTTTTTTAGACAGGGATTTCTTCAGTTTCTCCAGGATTGCATTGACGTCAATGCCTTCGAGATAACTCTTGGACGTGAGTTCGAAGGTATGTGCATCGAGACGGTACATGTCCATCCCAATGTACTTTGCCTTAGACCCTACATTCACTTTTGTTCGGGAACCGATCTTGAATCTCTCCCCCAACACATCGAATGCCTCCTCCGTTCTCTCCCCTGCTCCGAAAATGTCGTCCACATGCGTGGCTTGCACGTCCTGTACGGGTTCATCTTCCACTTCCCTTCTGACTGCGATTGACTGCTCAACAGGAACAAACCCCAACTCCTCCTACCCTCTCCTCAATTCCTTCCCCCACAGTGCGGGTGCTGCAGGGGTGCCGTAGAGGGCATTGCTGAGTTTGTAGATCTGACCTGGGACCATTCTTTCTGCCTCTTTCCTTATCTCTCCTCACTCGGCATCGCTGTACTCAGTGAGAAAGGAAGGCTTCTGTGCAGGTATGGTGGGAATGCTCTTCAGGATGCGCACCCCCACGTGCTCTACGTGGTTGTCGGGGGACTGGAGGAATGCATTCTTGATATCTACCAACTCCACCTCAAACCCCCGAGTGGCAACATACAGGAGGGTGAGAAGAAAGCAGTCGCGGTTGAGAGTATCACTGAATGTGTCCATCTTCTTCAGGTCATCGTACTCTGTGACATAAATGCGCGTCTTCTTTTTTCTCCCCCCGGGTCCCTTGCTCAAATCTTCTTTGTGGTTTCTGGCAAACCCTATGTTGAGCACGGCAGCGAGCTCAAAGTGTAAGCGGCGCTTTCCGATCATCTTCGTATGAAGGATGGCTGCCCACTCTTTGACGTCAGCCTCCCAAAATTCCTCTCTCGCGATCTCCTCTCTGCTGGCAGGAAGTATGGTTGCTCCCTTTCGAAAGCTAGCCAGAGCGAGAAACGGAGCGTCTCCCCCAAATTCCTCTGAGTATCTACGGATGTCAGAGTTCCACTGCAGCATGTGGCGGCTGTATGGGGTCTTTGTGGGAGGAGACGGACGATTGGATTGCATTTGAGGCAAGGTAGGCTACCCCTGCTTTATGATCAGCATGGCACCACCTTCTTCTTAAACCTGCCCTTCCTCTGCTTTCATCAGATTCTCCAAAGCTCTGTCTCCGAACAGTTCCTCCTTCACTCTCCTCCACTCCTCTTCTTTTTGATTCATCCCCGACGGCTGACTCAGAGCAGCCGCGTCTGCAGAGGCGGATGGAGGGACGATCGCAGGCATGGCCTCAGGAGAGACAATGGGAGACACGGCTGCGTTGGCCGTCTCCGGAGCAGACGGAAAGGGCTGTCCCTCGGACCACTGAAAGCGGGAGACAACAAGTCGGTGGTTGATGTTATTGTGACGCATACCCCCGACTCTAGCTTCTCCAGCTGGCGTCTGGTCGAATTCATTAACCTGTACACTTTTGCTATTTTCTTGTCGGACAATGAAAGGCTGCAATGCCCCCCCTCTGCCTGTTTAAGCCCAGATACCGCTGTACTTTCGCGCCTCCACCCCTTCTCCATTGCCGTCTCCCTCAACCCTTCCTCGGACTTCCAACCCCGCAACACCCGGGCCATGCGCGGCGGCACCCCCGACCTCTTGCGGTCTAGACTGAGAAGGAATCGGAAATATGGACACAGGGAACAGGGACGGACCGTGGAGCACGGGTGGTGCCTGCTGCTGCTTCTGTGCTTGGATGTCCGACCAGTGACAAGCCTCTAGAACCTCCTACTTTTGTTGGCGCCCCAGCTATGACTTGTTCAGGCCTCGCCTGACTGGCTTCAGCTATGCTGGGTGGACTTCGAGCATAGTGTAGGTCTCTGTGCCCTTGCCCAAGATGGGTGCTCTGCGGAAAACAGTGGCAAGATGAGAATTTTCTTTGTAGAGATACGTAACCTCCACCCCTGCCAGCTCCAAGCTCTTCTCATTTATTTTCATCACAACCTGATCTCCAAACATGAACGTCCGCACGGGTGGGAAGCCCAAATATTTCTCTGTAGGAGTTATGCCAATCTGTTTGTTGTAGGTCTTGTTCCAGGTCTCACAAATGCCGTCGAGCACGTGCTTATATAAGACCTTTGGCAGGTTCAGCTCTTCCAGTGCAGTCTGCACTAGAACTCAAGCTGTGCGGGTGACAGTGTCAATCGCCCCGTGTAGACCATAACAATACGGTGGCGCTGGCACTATGGCGATGTACCATTTCCTCCCCGCTGCCCACAGCTCCTGCGCCTTGTCTGCCTCAATAGACTCGGGAAAGCTGCTGTAGCGTGCCTTCCATCTGAGTAGGTGTGCGCCCAGGTCGCCTTCCACCTTATGGTTGGCACCTGCCATCATGTCCCATTTGCCGGTGTAGTAGTCAAGCATGAAGGAGACTGCGTACTCACCCCTCCCTCCCACGCCACCACTGTTATTAATGAACCAGTGGTCCCAGTAGACAACCTGTCCGAACCAAGTGACTTACAATCGGCGGTCGGGAACTGCATGGAGAGACGGAAAGATTGCATTTCTCCTTTCACAGACATGACAGTCAGCATAGACTTTCTGCCACGCTGCATGACTTATACGAAGACCTTCTTCTTTTAGGGCCTCTTCTAACCTCTCCTTACCTTGGTGCATAAGTCTTCTGTGCCAAGTTATGCACGTCTCCTCGTCGGCTTCCTTCAGTCACTGGCTGTGTCTGTTTGCGGACATGGCTGCTGCCAGTCCATGCGCCCCTCCTAACTCCAAATGCTGAAATCGTTCGGGGTGCAACTACACCATGGGAACAGCAAATCTGTCATCCCCCCTGGGGTAGTCAATTTTGACTTTCTTCCTTCTCCCCCATATATCCTCAAACACGCAGTGGGAGTTGACTGCATCGGCTTTGTTATTGTTCATCACTTCGGAGGACAGAAAGGAATGGACGGAGTCATCTTTAGACAGCCACATGCGGATCACGAGTGGCTCGTCTGTGCGTTGCTACCAGTTGTCTAGCTCCCCCTCCAGAAGTGTCACTGGGAGGGCAACTATGCACTCCATTTCGGTTTGCACAGCAGAGGCGTCTCTGTAAGCCTGTCCAAAATCTTGGGTGGACGGCTTATGCGCAATCACATACTGTCCGAACATGCGGGTGGAGCCTATGTTGTCTGTAGCACCTGTGTCGGTCATAAACTTGTCAATCGGAGGAGACAGACGTTTCGTCTGTCCCGTACATGCACCGATGGAGAGAAACGCCATGTCCGTGACCGTGATCCTGTCACACACACGGATTCCTTGCTCGGATGACTCCTGTCCCCCTCCAACCTGGCCTGCATACCCTTAGGGCCCTCTCGGTCTGCTCTCCCCCGGCTGCTTGTTTTCTTCATCCCTCTTTCTTATCCTGCATGCAACTGCCGCGTCGTGCCCCTTTCTACCGCAGGGTTTGTAGCCGCAGGGTTTGTGCAGGGCATGGGAAGCCCGCATCGTGACCACCAGGGCATGCACATCTGGGACAAGCATCGCGGGAACCTCTTCCGTGATTGGGAGGACCTCCCTGTGTACCTTCTACGCCGCTAGAGCCCCCTCTGCCACCTTAGTTCCTTCCTCTGCTTTGCCCCTTTCTCCCCTTTCCGTTTAAAGACCGGGCAGGAACGTTTCCAGGGCTAACGAAACCTGTGAGACGGAGCTGCTCTTGCACCGTCTGCTGCACGATAGAAACGAGACCGGCAAACTCTTCCTTTACCTTTGGACCCTTAGCTGCTGTTTGTGTAGGTAAGGCACTGCCATCTCCCCTACTGAGAGCATCACCAACCAAGGACCACAAATCTCCCTCCCGCGTTTCCTGAAGGCCTTTCAGTTTGTCAAGGATCTTTTTTAGATCCTCTTGGTCGGCTGCATCCATTGTCATCTTCAAGATGGCATGAAGGGACGGCAAGTGCCGGGAGATGGACTTCAGAAGGTGCGTGGCCTTGTCTTTATCTGTGATCGTTACCCCCACTTCGGCTATCCTTTGTTCTATCAACCCCCACTTCACAGTCTACTTGGAAATGCGGTTAAACATGAGCGACTTCGAGAACTCCGTGTACTCTGCCTTCACTGCCTCTTTCTTCTCTCTGTCCTTCTTTTTTAGCAGGATTTTGATACTCTCCCACATGGCCGTACAGAACTTGTCCCAGTCCGTGTCTGGGGCAGAGGTGTTCCCATTGGAGAACTCAGGAGCATCTACCTTCTTGAACAAGGAGATCACCTACTCTCCGCAGTCTGGATGCCCCTTTGCTGATCAGAAGAGGGCTGTCGCAACTTTTGACAGCTGCTCATCCTTGCCCAGCTTCTTGAAAGCGGGGTCACCCTTGCAGATGGCAGTGTAGTCCAGCTTGAAACCTTTGAAACTGTCCTTTACTCCCAGAACTGGGAAGTAAAGACGGGAACCTGTTTCTTCTGTCATCCCTCTGGCAGCACACAGAGAAACCCAGAATCACAAGCCAAAGGTTAGCAGCGATAGAGAGAGGGAAGCAGACTAAGCTCTCTATCAGTTAAGTCTCTGGATAAGAGAATACGGGACAGGTCTTTGCCCGCATGCAGAGAGCACTAGCAGAAAGAGCTAGCGCTCTAGACATGAAGATCTACTTCTTACGAAACCTTTGGCAGTTGCCCAGAGTAGTCTTTGTCTGCTTTTGCGTCTTGCATTGACTACGAATGCATGGACGTCAATTTGAATTGTCTCAAACATGCTTTTGCATGCATACATTTTATTTTATTTTATTTCTGCACGTTTGCAAATATTCGCGCACGCATTGCGCCGTTCTAATTTTTTTATTGAAAAACGTAAAATTATTAGGAAAACCCCCTATACTACCATTACCATGGTACCTCTACCCCAACTTACTACCGTACCCATAAATGTGATTACCGGACGGCCGTAACCAAATTAATTTGGTTTTTCCTAACCATACTGTATAAGTAGTTTAGGTGCCAGTAGTAGAACTAGTAGTCTAGTTATTACTTATTGGGATCAAATCTAGGATTAAATTCCCTGGTCAATGTAGGTTCTGGTGTTTATAGCATGGTGTATCAGCACGTCCCTGCATAGTTACTATAGTACGGCCTGCATATACATGCAGTATACGAAGGCTTATAACTGAACGCATGGTGTCATGCATCGCATTCGTTCTTTGATCTAGAAAACAAATTAAAACTTATGACTAGACTTATAATTAGACAGTTAACGCGATAAAATTTAAATTGTTGTTTATCTTATGATTCATGATTTGAAACATAAACTTGAAGTTAAAAATATAAGATAAATTAGAAATTGACAAGAAAAAAGATATTAAATCCTTTATTCCACTCTTTTTTTTTTTACATTTTCTATGTTGATTTTAAGCCACCAAGGCCCATCATAATGTAAGTTGCTACCAGTGGTATACGCTAGGGTATATATATATTCGGACTATCATTTAATTCGCGTAACGGAATCGGGTTTTGTTGTCGAATGACTCGAATCGCGATGCAGTTGATCCAAATTCAAACGGCGACTTGATCGATAGCCGCATCTTCTAGCGCATCTTTCTTTTCAATCTTTTATGTCTCTCTTCTTTCTTTTCATTTTTCTTGTTTGCTACTCTCTGCTCGATCCTTCGTGCCCACAGGTAGAGGAAGCGGCCACATACAGCTTCCCCGATCTGCAAGCAACCCGGTCCCCCTGCATGTTTTTCTTCAGAGAATCCCCCGAGTGCTTTGACGTCCCTCGTCATTCAGTTCAGTTGAGTTAGTTCTCTTTTCCATTCACGCCCCTACGCACGCATGCATGCACGTGAACGCTCAGTCTAAGTGCACCTTTCCACAACCAGTGCGGTCGCACCCCCACCCCCGTTGCAGATCGAGGCGCAACCCGTCAACCCTCCCCTGGAGTCCAGAATATTCAACAAACTCACAAGAATGCGGCACCCAGACGCACCAATCGGATGCCCCAACGCAACCGCTCCTCCGTGCACATTCACACGGCTGTGGTCCACCCCCCCCAGCTTCATGTTGGCCAACGTAACTGCGGAGAAGGCCTCATTGATTTCGTGAAAGTCCACGGAGTGAAGGTCAGCGTATTTCAAAGCGTTCTTCACAGCCTGAACGGGGGCGATGGGAAAGTCAATCGGGTCAATTGCCGCATCTGCAAAGGAGATGATACGGGCGAGAGGCCTCACCCCATGCTCTCTCGCCTTCTCTGCGGACATCAGCACAACTGCCGCAGCACCATCGTTCATTTTCGAGGCGTTAGCGGCAGTGACTGTGCCCTCTTTGTCGAATGCGGGCTTGAGGGATGCGACTTTGTCCAACTTCAGCTTTGAGTACTCTTCATCTCTCTCCACTGTCACAAAGGGGGAGTCCCCCTTTTTTCCTGTGGGAATCTTCACAGGGGTGACCTCTCTCTCCATCACCCCGGAGGACCACGCATCTGCAGCTCTTTTGTAGGACTCAATCGCGAATTCATCCTGCTCACCCCTGGAGATGCTCAGGTCCTTGGCTGTCTTCTCTGCGCACATGCCCATGTGGATATTGTTGTACACATCCCAAAGACCATCAAGAAGGAGCATATCATCCAGTTTCTCATGCCCATACTTGAACCCCGCCCCCCTCACTTTCCGGATCAGGTAGGGAGCGTTGGACATCGACTCCATCCCCCCCGCAACCATAACATCCGAATGTCCAAGCGCGATGGACTGGGCAGCAAGGGACACGGACTTCAGCCCAGAGGCACAGACTTTGTTGACAGACATGACGTCAACTTTCTTGGGCACGTCTGCGAAGAGAGACGCCTGTCTGGCCGGGGCCTGGCCGCATCCCCCCTGGAGGACATGACCCAAAATCACACCCTCCACCTGATCAGCCTCAATTCCTGCCTTCACCAGCGCAGCCTTGATGGCCATGCTGCCGAGCTGGGGGGCAGAGAGAGAAGACAGAGACCCCAAGAAACTTCCGATGGGGGTGCGGGAAGCTCCCACAATGACCACTTCCCGAGGAAGGAAGGGAGCTCGGGCACTCACGCTCCTGAACATTGTTTCAAGGTTGACGTTCTATGCTGTCACGACTGTTTCGACAAGACTTCTTGTGAACACAGAGACATTCGATCCGTGCACTCTCCGCGCATGCAAGGAGCAGACAACTCGATCTCTCAACTCTTCAGAGACGCGTGCATCCCACTATATAGCTGCACGGAGACGGAGCATATGCACACTGCATGAGCCGACTAATTTGCAATCGATTTTTTACGAATCAATTAAGTTATGCGCCCCCCAAGCATTGGCCGGTTTCCGGGGCCATTTTACTTGTATATGTTAAGTCGTTTTTTGAAAAAAAAAAAAAAAAAAAAAACGATATATACATGCAGCAATCAATTATATATAATTAAGTACAAAAAATTATGCATGCATGCATGCTATACAGCTAGCTTGAAGCCAGCTATATATAGTTCGATGAAAAGGATAACACCGTGCATGGTCCCTCCTGAAGGAGAAAGCAGGTTTGGACAAGGTGTGAGCAGGGTCTTGCGTTCGAATGTCTTCACAGGTTTTCCCCTTTCAGAACTCAAAGTGACGGCTGTTGAAGACGGAATGGTCTCTTCGCAAAGGGGCGTCTGTTGTCCTGACCGTGTTTCCAGCTAGGCACGCTGGAAGAGCATTCTTCGTATTCAGTCGCTGCAAAGGTCAAAGTGGCGGGTACTTGCTGCTGTCCGTCTTCCTCGAAAGCAGTGGATACAAGAGAAACTCGCTTTGCCCACTTGTCGGCCTAGGTCTGACAGGCACATAGAAAGAGGGAAGGACCAGTCATCCTTCGTGCTCATATTCTCCTGACTGAGAAGTGGGACCAACATGTTTGGCTTAGAAGCGAACGAGAAGGCCAACGGAGGTGATGGACACGGTACGGACTTTAAAACAGAGACCGGGAAGGCCTGGATGGGCGGTTTAGCAGGGGACACAAAGGATAAGGAGAAGGAGAAGGAAGCGACAACTGCGGCAAAGAAGGAGGAAGGGAAGTCTGATGAGGCTGAGAAGGCAGGAGCGTCGGACGATAAAGGCGATAAGAACGTTGATGAGGCGGGTGGGGCAGTTGACGATGGTTTATTGGGTGTGGGGGCAGAAGATGACGAAGGGGAGCCGGCAGGCGGTGACGGTCCAGCCCCTTCAGGGGAAGGGGGGGAGGCGCCAGAGAAGAGTGGGGAAGAGGGGGGGGTCTTGGGATTGGGTGAGGGTGATGCTGTGTCTGTGGCTGATGGGAACGTAGGAGAGGGGGAGGACGGGGATCTATCGAAAGCGAGAGCCATTGCAATCATGGAAAGCGCAATCGTCAGTCTGCATGACCACACCCCTGTCCTCTCAGCTATGCCCTCGTCTCCTGCATGTACCCAAACTTCAAATGCTATTTTGCGCCGTGTCCCAAAACACTTCTGAAGCAATGGGCTCAGCTCACTCTGAGCTGCATGGAGTCCCCACCTCTTCTCATACGCTCTTTCCCTCCTTTCGACCTCATTCTACCTCATGCACGAATACGCCCCGACCAAAATCTACCCGACCGAAATCCCAACTCACCCGAATCTCTGTCTGTCTGTCTGTCTGTCTGTCTGTCTCTGTCTGTCTGTCTGTCTGTCTGTCTGTCTGTCTCTCTGTCTGTCTGTGTCTGTCTGTCGGTCGGTCGGTCGGTCGGTCGGTCGGTCTGTCTGTCTGTCTGTCTCTCTGTCTGTCTGTCGGTCTGTCTGTCTCTCTGTCTGTCGGTCTGTCTGTCTGTCTGTCTGTCTGTCTGTCTGTCTGCAAAATTTGTCAAACTGCCTGCCTCTCTGTCCATTCCTCTCTCTCTCTCTCTCTCTCTGTCTCTCTCTCTCTCCCTCTCTCTCTTTCTCTCTCTCTCTCTCTCTCTCTCTCTCTCTGTTTCTTGCTTTATCTGCTGTGTGCATGAGAAGAATTAGAGGAAAAGAATAAACATGTAGTCTTGTCCGACCATATCTCTGTCTATCTGTTCTTCTTTGTGTCTGTCCATATGCATGTTTGTCCACGAAGCCGTATAGTCTGCCTGGCTTTCTGGTTCGATAAATTGTTCGTTTCTCCCTCGATTTGCCTTTTGTTCCTCAAGGTCCTGCTGTCTTCCTGCCTCTTCTGCCTCCCTTTCTCTGCGGTTTCTCGAGGGATCTTCTTGCTTTCCCCTCCGCAAAAGTCTTCGATCGGTCATATCTGGCCTCCGTGTGATGCCGCCATCAGCCTTTCTTGGGACGTCCTTTCTTCTACGCCATTCACATACCCTCTCCATCTCGGTTCTTCCTTCCTTCCTTCCCTTCACATCATTTCTTTGACGCACGCTTAGTTTATCTGATGACTCTCGATATTCCCATTCTCTATGGGTTTGTTCCCCATCCTTTCCCTCTTTTCACTCACTAGCCATACTTTGCTTGCGCGCCCAGAGATAACTTTTTTGTGTTTTGTCTTTCATTTTATGTGATCCTTCCTTCCTTCCTTTCTATTGCTCCCGGTGCCCTCTCGTGTCGTGTGAGCAGTTTGCAATGGCGGCCAGCATTGAGTTTCTCTCTGGCGAAGAGAAGGAGCACGTGTTGCAACAAAAACGAGAACTGGAGGAGGCCGTCAAGTCCCTCAAAATCGGAAATCAGGTCAGCATGCGTCAAATGAATGAAGGAAGGATCGACAGATCGGGTAACCAGACAGGGGGTTCTCTCCAATCTGAGGGGGGGAGGGCAGGACGAGGAAGATTGTGCGCGTGGGCGGTGGAAATGAAGCCACCAAGGCAAGAAAGAGAAGAAGAGCCGATCAGCGAGTCCAGATGGAAGTTCAGGGGAGTTGAAAATTGGAAGATCAGATCAACAACTGTGCTTTGGACGCATGGAGAGAAGGTGGAAGAGAGGGTGTACGGAGGGGGGTGAGATGAGAAGATTCGTGCGAAAGAAGAAAGCTGCAACCCCGCGTGATTTTTTCTTTTTTCGGAAAGAAGAGATCATCGTGCATATCGTCTGTTATTGTCTCTGGCTCGTCGGTTCTTCCATTCTATCCCCTCTCTTACTTCCCTTACTTCCCTCGCTGTCTCTCCCTGTCCGCAGCCGGCACCTCCCCTCACAGGCGTATGGGCGCAACACGGTTTCAAGTACGGCTCTGACGATGTAAGTCTCTCTCTCTCTCTCTGTCTCTCTCTCTCTCTCTCTCTGTCTGTTTCTCTGTCTGTCTGTCTGTCTCTCTCTCTCTCTCTCTCTCTCTCTCTCCATCAGTCAGCCGGTGTGGTCCCAATTACGACGGGAGGGCAAAGTCCTGCAAGCCGTGTGTCACAAGCGTGCCTGCCTTCCGGGAGAAGAGAGGAAGTGTGACAAACTCCCACATGCAGAGACACAGACAGAAAAAGAGACAGATCGAGCGAGGAGCAATCAGGAGGATGGGATGGGTCTTTATGACACGCAATTTTTCGAGAATGCAAAGGCCAAAGTCTTGCCTGTCTCTCTCTCCCCCCCCCCCCCCC